>APFE031507274.1:140249-175085 GCA_000404065.3 Pinus taeda
ATAATATTACTTCCAATGAATCCATTTTAAAAATAAGGCCTCAAGTATGTACATACCCAAATTAGAAAAATGCATGCTAATAAATACAAGTGTAAGAGAGACCAACTTCCCTGTTAAGGATGGTGCCAAGAATTGTTGAAGTATGGAGTGATGCTGCAAACAAATGGAGTGAAACCAATCTTCAATATATCCTTAAATCTCTTGATTTACCATGGTTGTCATATCATGAAGTTCTTCCATGACTTCTACATTTTTTGGATTTGAAGCCTTCCTAGACCTATTATAAGTTTCCTGTATTGGTGCAATTGAAATAGAATGGGTGGAAAGGTTGGGTAAGTTTGAAGTTTAGCATTGTACACATGTTGTAATGGTTTATTATTGTGAGGGTGTGGAATGGATTGAGCAGGAATTTTTGTAGGGCATGGAGTATTTTGATGATGTAGTTGATTGTGCTATGTGACTGATCTTGATAGGCAGGCATGATGTTATTGAAGAGCTGGTGAAGGGTATGGATGATATTTTTGTGCCAGAAGACAAGGGAGAGTAGTCATTTAATCATAAGATGGGTCATGCCAATTTTTTGGATAAGATTGGTGTGAGTTATATTGAGGTTGGCATGGCTTCCTTAATATAGGAGTATTCCATGATGGATTATGCAAGTAATAAAATGAAGAGCAAGTGTTTTGAATCATACATGTAGGCTAAGGTTACCATGGTTGTGAGATTCTTGCAACTTTTCAATATCTTTGATATGATGCTTTCATCCCAGGTGAATGTATATGGGTCTTCATTTTCCAAACCATGAAAATTTGGTAGAGCATATGGGGGAATGATGTGCATTTGTGTCACTCCTAATTCTCTGATAGGGAATTCCATTTCTTCCCAAAATAGAAGATGTTCTTCATGTGCTACTTTAAGGCTCCTTCAAATGCTCCTGTCAATTGGTTAATGGAATGGGTGGTTCTTACATCACCACTTAAGTGAAATGATAAAAAAAAAAATCATTTTCTTACCTCTAATGTTCCTAATTTCAATCATGCATGCTATATGACCTAAGCTTGAATTGCAAGGGTAGACTCGTCACTGGTTCCCTAGGATGCGTGCGTAGGTTCTTACCATTTGTCTTCAATATCCATAACTCACAAAATCGGGTATGCATCTACAACCATCATTAGTATGTAGCACTCTTTTGACGGCCTCCCCAACAACGACGCTAAAATGTTGGGGAAATTAATTTCTTAATAAAAAAACAACTAATCACCTGAACATCAATCATCAATCCGAGTAATATCTTTTTATTTCAAGGCAATTGAAAAAATATATGCAAGTAGCTACCAAAGACTAATATTGGTTCTTATATGAGATTCCTATGATAAATTAAAATTACTTCTATTAGCTGGAAATAAAGTTGTCTTATGCACACTCTTAAGAAAAATATCGATCTAGCAAAGCCTAACAAAACACTCATAAAATAAATAATGATACTAAAAGTAGGTTACGTTTCTAATGAAATCAACACACATATGCAAAGTAAAGATGTAACTAAAAACAAATATTGATTGAAAATGTTCTAAAACATAATTTCTATCTAAATAAAGAGGAGAAAAAGAAACTATAATAATCATTTACTCACTCATCCATAGATTAATTCATGACTCAATTAGAAATGTAATCAACAAACACTACTTCTTGGAACAACAATTAAAGGAAAATGTGACTAATTGTATCATTATTAGAAAAAATGTTCATAATTAAAACAAAGAAACTTGGAGTGAAAACTCACCTTCTAGACAAAGTAACAACAATCAGAAAATGACAACAATTGATTATAAAGTAACAACACATAAGAAAACTAATCTACTTTACATATTCAAAGCAGCGCCTTGTCCAAGGGAGTGGGCCCAACTACACAGGAGTTAGTTCTGCCTTGAAGAATAATTTAGATCAAGATATAACTGATGAAAACTATGATCAATTGAAAATTAATTGTATCATGATCCTTCAAAAGATAATTACAAGAAATATTTGATTCACGGTTTTGTTCCCAAGTTTTACAATTATTCCATCATTTCTCTTTGATATCTATTTTCATTTAAATACACAGAGAGAAAAGGAAAATTACAACTAAATTGATTAAAAAATGATTTCCATTACAATTTTGGATTGATTACAGAATCTAAAAAAAAAAATGAGGTATGAAATATCTCTCCATCAATATTTAGTTGGAAGCAAATTGAATTTGATTATGCATTTGAGGAAAATTGCAAACTGGCCATGATAGAAAATATGGGAAAATCGCCTTCTAAGAACCTTGCGTTTCTCTCAATCCAGACTAAATTCTAGAAAAAATCTCATCGGAAAACTAATTTGGTCCATTCTGTACAAAACCGTGTGGTATATTTTCAAGAATCATCTTCATTTACTCGAAAGGTCCAATGAAAAATTGTCACTCTTTATCTTAGCGAATTTTTGAGTTGGCATATTTGATTATGAGTTGGAGCCAAGATTTGCGACCTAGAAGAGATGTTGGAGGCTAAAACAATGAGTGTTGTAATAACAATCCTCTTCATGAACCACCATTGGCAAAATTATGCATAATAATCTTCAATTTATTAAAAATAAAATTGAACAAATATTACTTATCCATAAAAGCATAAATAATTATAAAATGGAATTGTATGATAAATTATGATAAATGGCATGATAGAGAATGGTAGAAATCGATGAAATGGATGAAATAGATGTCGAGAAATGATAATTAAAATGAAAAATTAATGACCGAACAAATTTGGAAACCTAATCCCATCAATATGTTCCCCACTTGAGACCCAACCAAAATAGTCTCCCAATCCTTTTTCCCCTGACAATGAATCTTTGTATATCCCTCAACCTAGTTTTGAGTTGCGACCTAACATTTCAAAAATCCTATTGATAGTAAATGAAACCAATACCCATGTGTAGGCCACCCAGAACTCTAGTATAAATGATAACTTAGCTAAATCCACTATAACTATGTTGGCTTTAGAAGTCCAACAAATATA
The DNA here is from genome assembly GCA_000404065.3 of Pinus taeda. NCBI lineage: Eukaryota > Viridiplantae > Streptophyta > Pinopsida > Pinales > Pinaceae > Pinus > Pinus taeda. Next base: position 143,291 of record APFE031507274.1, read on the forward strand.
TCTTACATAGAAAATGGGTTTACTATCTGATCTAGGCACAATTTACCCTTTAGATGATCAAATGATTGTCTTTAACATTGATGAAATTGAGCATCCTTTCTTAACCCCTTTTGTCTCCATTCAAATTTCAATATCAATAAAGAACATTGACATCCTATGGTGTATATACGATGAAGGTGCATCCACCTACATGATGTCCACTCAAGTTTGGAAGAAGTTAGGATCACCTAAGATCATACCATTTATGATCACCCTTCATGTTTACGATGGTAAGCCTTCTCAAAATGAAGGTGTTGATGTTGCAATCACCACTCTCCAAAATTTTACCTACCCTTGAATTTTGGAGCCTACTAAGGATCTTACGATTTATCATTCTATGGTTGTTTCATTATGGGTTGATGTTGTGCTAAATGTTTAAGTCTTTTTCCCAGTTTCGAAGTGTCAAACTCACTTGCTCACACATGCTCTTTCCTTGAGAAATGCATGAGCACATATTTTACAATCCTAGATAGTTGAGAGTCAATCCACACTCTTCATTGATAGTCTCCCTTACTTTGATTACAATTATGCTTCTATTTTGGTGAGTTTTCCCAAATGTTGCTTTCATGCACCTTTTCTTTCACAAGTGTCACTTTGAATTTCACAACTGTCATTTTTTCTTGCTTTCACTTTAATAGGTGACACTTTCATGTTATCTTCTCTCTAGCATGTGTCTCCTTGACATTCTTTATCTTTTTCAAGTGTTGTTTTCACGTTTTCTTTCTATTGAAAGTGTCACTTCTAACACCTTTGCACATCACTAGAGGTAGTTCTAGGGCACTCTTTTGCATTATATGGTTCTATATATCATGATAATATGCACTATACACATTCATACATCTTAGCATACCTTCTAGTTATAGTCGACCCATGTGTCACGATATGTATTCTAAGTGTCACAATGTGGCATTTCAACTGTCACACTTAGAAATAAGTGTCGCTTTGATGTTGTTTCAAGATGCGAATTCTATTCATGAGTCTTGTGCATTTTCATGGATTGTACCAATGGAATTCATGTTTTTGATCCATGTTTGAGTCTTGTTAGGATGCATTTCGCTCTCTTACACTATTGATCCAACACTTATCCATTTTGGAGCTCTTCTTGGTCCTACTGCTATTTTGGAGCTCTTCTTGGTCCTACTTCCTAGTGCAAGTTATGAAAGTTTCAATCTTTCACTAGGTGATCAACACAACCTATTCATGAACCCCATTGATGATACCTTTTCCTCCTAGAGTTGTTCACTAAGACCTCTTCAATTTCATCTCATATGGCCAAACATTTAGCACCTTCAAGGTAATGTGACCTAGCCTTCTCTGGCTTGCCTTACTCAAATGCACAATATCCTCTCCCACTGAGCCCTCCTAGGCACAAATTGCATATGTAGTGAATAATAAACCATTGTTGAATAAAAATATTCCCAAGAGAAGGATATCCTTTTCAGAGTGCAGTTTTGTAAAACAAGGACCTTCAGATCGCACTTTGCAAAAACAAGGATCCCTTGAGTGAAATTATAGAAAACAAGGACACTCAAAGTGTAATTCAGAAAAGCAAGGACCCTCTGAGTGCACTTATGGAAAACAAGGACCTTTAGAGTGCACATTTGGAAAACGAGGACCCTCTTAACACACTTATGGAAAACAAGGACCCTTAGAGTGTACTTCAGGAAAACAATGAACCTCTGAGCACACTTCTAGAAAAAAAGGACACTCTTTCCCTTTTAGAGTGTGTTAGTTTAAGGGGGCTTGACCTAGGTTTAGAGTGTACTGTGCACCAACAAAATCCTCAACCACTAGTCCTTTTGGAAATGACTTGCAGTAGATCACATTCTCACCTGAAGTTGTTATGGGAGGCTGCAAAACTAGGTTTCTGCAACCAAAGGGATATGCATGCTGTGGCATTCATGTGTTTACTTATGTTTTATACATATATACAAATTCACACACATAAATAACTTCACGTTGATGATTTACTTCACACATTTTCACTTATCACATAACATATCAGAGAATAGTATAACATGTATTCTTTCACATAATTCAGTAAAAAGCATGCGTAACAATATCTATAAACACAGATAATGAACACAGATACACAAGATTTTTCCAAAAATTGTTCTTCTTTATTAAGATATATCTTCAATACATACACTTATTCAACCTACACAACTAGCTGTAAGTGGTCTGCACACTTAGCTGCAGACTCTTCAAGGCCTCTGCGCACTCAGCTATGGAACCTTCCCTTCAGGCCCAAAAATGTAGACTAAAGACATAAAATATCAATGGTTCATCTATGACTTAGCTATCCTCGACCAAGTATTACATATCCTTATATATATTTCATTACTACAAGACCATGGTCCACATACCATGGATCCAACGAAACAATGAACTAACACCAAATACCCATTACAAAATGAGGGGCTTTACCCCCCCCCCCCCCCCCCCCCAAATACCCTAAACATCGCACAGTAAATATAACTTCATGGACCCCACACACTCTGCTCCTCAAAATGAGTATTTTTTGACCAAAACTAGACCAAGTTGGGTTGCACCCAATAGGCCCCTGACACTCACATGTGTCTCGTCCCGATTCACTCAGCTACGGTGCCCTTGATCTTTGCTGCAATTACATTGTAGATTACATTACACTGCCAGATTATTTCTGCTACTTGTTTCTCCTCTTCGCGTACCCCCTCCAGCATTGTCTTTGTAGTTTGACCAACAATATTCTCTAGTAATTCTTTCTCCCTTTCCTTTAACTCCTTGAGCCTTCCATCCACTGCTTGTGAAAGTTGGCGTGCCTCATCTTTCCACGGCTGAGTCCTCTCTTGCAAGATCTTCTCTTTCCTCCGAAGATATTATATCAGTTTACAAAGTTTCTTTCCTTTAGTAATGTTGGTGAGCCTCTATGAGACTGGTAGGGTCTTCATAGTTTCCATGATCTCTTCCCGCTTCTTCTACTTCCCCTGTAACTCCTCCTCAATCTTCTGAATATTTTTTTCCTCCTGTAGTGAGGTCCAAATTTGCATAGTGTCATCTAGTAATTTTCCATAGTCTTCCACTATGTCAGAGATTCCTTTCAGTGAAAAATTTAAATCCTTCTCCCTCTTCTCCCGTAATTCTGGTAGCGTGGATGGCTATAGCCTTATTTGTAGCTCATAAATCTACACTTCATATTCAAATTTCATCTCCACAAGCTTATTCTTTGATTCCTTTATCGTGAGGGTGAGCTTCACAACCTTCTCTACTGGTGGCTCCTCTTCACAGACCTTCACATCCAGAACTGTGCTACAAGTGTCTGCAACAACTTTTTCTAGTCGCAGTTGTTGTTGCCATGCCTCATCTCTTTGCTTAAGAAACTACTCCAGCTCCCTCTTCAACGAAGCTTTCTCCTTTTCCACCTGTCTAGTAAACAATGAAGTTCATGTTTGCCACTCCTACAATTCCGTTGTTATACTTTCGTGGAATTCATACAGTATGTGAATTAGCAGCACAACAATGTTCATGTTGATGTAGCTCTAGGATTTACTTCATTCCGTATGCTCTGGTGCTTTGAATTGAAGTGCTCTAGCTGACACCTGAAAAATCCTAATGCCAAATGTTGTCTCTATTCATCCCTCTGCCTGCGGTAGTTGAGTTGTCTCCTCTGGTCGTCTCGCCTCCTGTGGCAGTGCCTTCAATTCTGTGATACCCTACTGAACCTTGGCCAAGATAGCTCTATAGTGATCATCAATTCTATCTCATTTCTCTGCTATTACCTCCCAGAACTTCTCCCTGATCTTGTTGATGTCCCCATCACTAAGGACAAGTGGTATAACACTCCTATATTTGTTTGCCTTCTTTTTTTTCCTCATGCTCAGAGTGGTTGTTGTAGATGCCCTCTTTTTAATGATAAATGGTGACTCCTTTGATACTCCTTCATCCCTGAGGGGTTCTTGAGTACCATGTTATTGTTCTTGCTCTGTCTCTTCCGTGCCTTATTCTTTTTCTGTATCCTTTCCACTTAGACCTACATCTTTTGGAGTACCCTTCTTTGTTCTAATCTCTTCACTGGGTGGAGTCATCCACTTTGCTGACTAGAGTTGTAATACTGCAAGTAAGTCATCCTCAGTCATTGAATATGGCAATGGGTGCCATGTCTTCATCAGGTCCCTCCTTTCCTTCACATAGACTTGATGGAAATCTAATTTAAATCCCACGATGTTGCAGTATTTCCTATATAGACTGGGTGAAAGCCTTGGGTGTTGATTCACCACCATGTGTAAATCCATTAACAACAATACGAATAAAATATTATTTTCCATCACACGTGACACCTCCTTAGTATGCTAGAGGGAGGCATACCTCATTGCTTCACAAACATCTTCTTTGATAGGAGGAAATTGGAAGTCCTCTGACTCCTTCCATGCAATTAATGCAATGGTGATGATTAACCATGCATAATGAAACGTCTTCCCTTCCTCGTGTTCTTCCCTGTAGTATACGAAAAAATCATTACACAAATAGGCAACCTGGTTAAATTGGACCTCGACACTATAGATCCAAAGAAACCATGGCAGCGAGGACCTCATTTGCTCTCCACTTCCACATGATCTTCCCTGCTAAGATGTGCATGGTGAAGCGCACCCCTTGGTCAACGATGGAGTTAATGTCATATCCATGTGATTTCTTTACTATTCCAAATTTATCCTTCATCATATGTGTCATCGCCTTGTCCTGATTCTTTCCCACAAATTATTCTCCGAGGTATTTTCCTTGGTGAGGGAGTCCTATAATCCTTTTGACCAACATTTCATCAATCGAGATCCTCGTCCCCAGCCAAAGGCATCCATCATGTACTAATGTGAGAAACTATTGTACACAAGTTGTACTAGATGTGCTTCTACCGAAGTGTGGCACATTCAACGTGTTCAACATGCCTGCTCTCTGTAATCCTGCAGCCCGCTAGTGTGACTCCAACCTTGTAACTCCACTTTCTGGGTAATATACCTACTACAGGTATCTTCTCAGCTCAAATTGTGGGTATTTTCTCTGATCATTGAAATCCCAGTCCTCCATTGCTAGTCGTGGAATATTCCCCAACACTTCATCATCAAACGACACTTCTTCTGGTAGCAATGGAGTGAATGTGCCAAAATTCACATCTTTTGGGTCCTTGAATGACTTGGCATTCGATTTTATTAGTGGCATATAAGGTGGAAGAATAGAGGGAATCTCTACGCCCTTTGTCTCCATCCGGTGCACCTTGGCCTCCTCCTCACTTTCATGAATCTTCTAAGATATCTTCTGATGCATTCACTTCTTTCCCTTCTACATGGATTCTTCCCCTTATCCACCTCATTCTTTGTTCACAACTCTTTCTATTACTTCTTCCTCGGGGATGTTCTTAGTTATATCCTAGAGATCTCTGCTGGCCTCTTTGCCTATTTCTTCTATGAATGTGATTATGTGAGTACCTACTTTCTTGATGACCTCACGTGACTTAGGGACATGGGTACATTCGTTGCTATGGTTTTACCGGCCTGTGCTTCCATAATACCTACTAATCATTTCTCTGCAAACACTCTAGCAAGTTCTTTAAAGCTTCTCTTAGAAATATAATGACTTACTTCTCTTACACTTAGTTGCAAGTTCTCAAACTGAATTCTCCAGACAACAAAATGTAAAATGTGGCATAGGATATGGTTTTTATAACAAATTTGAATTCCATCCCCATGATTTGCTAAGATTTTGATCATTTAATGCAAATATAGTGCTAGATTTAGCCATCTATTCCTCTCACGTACCCTTTAACAACAACTCTATTTTAATGATAGATTTTTCCTTCCAATGGTCATATTTCTGGCCAACTTCGATGAACCTTCCCTTGTGGCGTAGTCATACTTTCTTCGTCACAGTTCCTTCAGACTTCTTTATACTCCTAAGTATCACACAGTAATCTCCCTTCGGCGAAGTCCCTTTCTATAGAGTATTTTATAGTCCCACACCCACTTTCAACTAAAGGTGACACTAAGACTTACTTCCCTTCATTCCTTAGTGTGAATTTCCATTGACAGAGTCTCCCCTATATACTTTAAATCTGCTACCATTCACTCGTCCTGGAATCAACTAACCATTTAACTTTGCGAGTTGAATTACACCACCATTAGATATGTTCTTGATGATATATGGCCTTAACCAATGTGTTTTAAATTTTCCTGGGAACATTGTGAATTTGTTGTCATATAATAGTACAAGATCTCCTTCCTAGAATGTCTTCTTCTCGATGTACCTGTCATGCTAGGCTTTCTACCTTGATTTCTGCACTTGGTGATGGAACCCTGCTATGAGCCTGTCTTCTTCTAGAGCCAGTAACTGTGACATCCTTTCCTTCATAATGTCAGGGTCTGCCATATCTATGAACACTTCAATCCTCAAACATGGCACATTGTACTCCATAAACATAATTGCCCCTTTTCCATATACCAACCTAAAAGGTGTTTGCCTTGTCAATTGCTTGCATATTGCCTTGTATGCCCATAACACCATTGGAATCCTCAGATCCCAGTCATCTATGTTCACATTGCATACCTTCTGTTGGGCACGGGATCCCCCCAAATGCAATTTTGGGGCTAAAAGCCCATATTTTGATCAAATTTTGTAATCCAAGTGTAAATACTCCACATTTTGTGGTTGCGGAGCGTGTAGGTGTTAAAGAGTCATAGGGTTGTCCGCCCTTATTTTGGAAATGAAACCTCGGCTATAAAATATCTACTCATGGTCCCGAGATCATGGGATTGTATAAATAACGCTAAGCTCTAAGTAGTTTAGGAATCAAGGAATCAATGGAACATGAAGATATGATGTATGAGAGATAGCTCTGAAGTAGAAGTCTAAGTTTGGGTTGTAGCGTAGGTAGAGGCTCTGCAGCTGAGTGTGCAGAAGCCTACAAGTCTGTAGCTGAATGCGCAAAAGCCTACAAGTTGAGTGCACAAGGCGGGTTGATTCTGTAATTGTCTGGAATTATCAATAAAGAGAATTATTCTACAATTTCAGCGTCTTTATTACCTATTTATGCATATTGATATGTTGGGTATGAATTTCACTTATAATGCTTATATGATGTGCAAATATATGTAATTATGTTGGTTAAGTGAATGCAAGTAAGAACATCTATTTACATGAAGCTAACTAAGATTTGTTAATAAGATAAGAAAGACACTTAGCCTAGTTTGGGAGATATCGCAGTTCGTTGCCCTAGCAGCGCGAAAGTACCTTAGCCGTAAGTTAGGGCTGTGCGAAAGCCAATCGTACCCTTTCGCGAAGGTACTGAAGGGTGGAATAGAAGGCTAAGAAACCTATGTGCAGGTAGGTATAGCTGGAATAAACTGACATCAAAACCATCTCAAGCGTGCAGAAACTTGGTTCCAGCATCCCCCCATATTACTTTGGGTGAGACTTCAGTCTGTGCTCCGTGGGCTAATGTCAAAAGGGCCAGTAGTGTAGGGATTTGTTTGGATAACTAACGCTGAACCTAGGTCAGGCTCCCTCAAGCCAAAAAATGGTTCCATTGCCAGGATCGAATCTGCATAAGAGATGTGTGATTTTGTATCACTGGAATCCAACTAAGAAAGAAATTGAAGGCTAGTTGGATAGAAGGATTCACAAGTTCGCAGCACAAGAAAATAGAAACCCGTGACTGTCAAAAGAACATTGGTTGGACCGATACCTGTGTATGGAGATCCACGAAATATTTTTCACCTCCTTTCCTACTGAGCTATATGAGTGGATCGCGAAGCTAGCAGACAACCAAGGAAGGTGGAAACTTGATGATCCTATTGTGTGGACCCTAGAGTTAGTATGAAGGTTGGAAGCATCAAAGGATAAGATTGCTCGTGCTGTCGATCATTAGCTCGATCGCATCATAGAAGTATTTGTTATTGAGTTCGTGGTCGACACCTCAGTTAGCTGTAGCGAGGTGGAGAATTGTTTTTTCAAAGGACCGCGAGGTAAGTACGTAAAAATCTTTGAATACTTGGATTAAAATGCTGTTGTGAAAAAAATAGGTTATGTAACTACCTTGATGTTTGGGACTACACGAAGTGGAAAAAGTTACAGAAACAAAGGAAATAAGGGTCTGAAGTATAGCCCCTTGATTTCACCTTCACGAAGGGCTGAAGAAGGGATAGCGAAGGTCTCTTCGTGAAGTGCTATTCAGTTGATAATATAGGGATTCCCACGAATACCACCTCCGCCTACACCACCTCTGACCTCACCTCCATTGCCTCCAACTTCACCTGTACCACCTCCATCTCCACCGTGATTCAGTATGGAGAATACACTAAAGTTGGCTTTGTTCAAAGACTAGGGAAATGAGGACCTGGACCAATTTTGGTTCATTGTAAGGGTTGTATGGGAAGCTCAAGGTGTTATAGATTATCACATAAAGAAGGAGACACTGATTAGTGCTCTGCATGATCGTGCACTAACCTGGTATATTAAGTACTCCAATGATAACCCGAATGCTCGACTAGCAAACATCCAGGGAACATTAAACAGGGAATTTAGCAGGCCTAAATCCGAGGTGCAGTCGATTGTGGGCTTCAAAGAGATCGCGATGCAACCAAGCAAGACACCATAGGAATTGGATCAAAGATTGAAGTGTCAAATCTGTGAAGCCAATATGAATTTGACAGATGGACAACATCATGAGTGGTTTGTAGCTTCACTACTACCCCACTTAAGGAGCATGCTATCACAACAAAAGATAACAACTCAGGAAGAGGCCTTGGAGATTGCCATGAGACTGCATGAGACTCCGATGCAAGATCCTAATCTAGGAGTTCAGTAGATCCACGCGCAGCTGCAAAATTTGTGCCTTGAGATGCAAAGTCTGAAGTAGGACATAATGGTTCGACTAGAGGTACGCAAGGAGGTATGGTGCTTGAAATGCAAGAGTCAGGACCATGACGAAGACCATTGTCCAGTCTTTGCAAATTACCTTGCAGGAGGAGGACCGATACCTTTAAGGCCGAAAGCTCAAGTAGGACCTAGTGCGGTGCTTGCTTTATGGTGCGTTATCTGGAAGGTGGCCAGAAAATATATCATGGATAACTGTCACTTGCTACAACAGTATGTGCAAGCACTGCAACAGTTGTTTTGCAACTTTTGTAGGTCAGTAGGACATGATGAGCGTACTTGCAGGAGCTATGAATTAATGATGGACAGAACTCCAGCCTACCGATTTTAGGCTAAAACGTGGCCCTTTGACCAGAATGCAAGGATTGCGTCGATGAGGCCAAGGCGGAGGACCTGGTAGAGGTCGTCGACAATTGATTTGCTACAATTGTGGAGGACCAGGACACTATGCCCGCAATTTCACTAGTCCAACGTGTCCATCGTGAAAGTATTGCACATTGTTTAATCATGAAACAAAAGATTGTCCTACGTTGATAGATAGGATATGAGACAAAGGGGTGCTACCACCTCCCCTGACTTAGAACCTATAGATGGTGAGGTCTGAGCCGTGAGAGGAAGATCCGAATGTAAACATAGTGCTTCGGAGTGGAATCACGATGGGAGATGACAAGGGGAAACAACTAGAAGACAGTACGTGGGTTTGCAAAGCCCCAATGAAAGAGGTTGAGTTCGATTTGGAGCATGCTCGGGAATCCTTCATAGAAGCTAAGAAGAGCTTCGCTGAGGCCTCCAACGTAGAAAACAAGGATAAGCTTGAGCCGAAGATGGACCCCTTTATGCTCACAACTTTCTCGGAAACTTGTATGAAGTTACTGCGTGGCAGTAAGGTTGTGAAAGGGTTATAAGAAACCATCAATAGATGTGCTAGGACCATGCTAGGTGAACCACACATAGTCTGAAAGATCGGTAAGCATAAGACAAGGACGGGGCGTGAAATGAGATTCACCGCATAGATTAGAGAATACGAAATGGATCAAGTCATTTTGGATTTGGGGTCATATGCGAATGTTCTACCGAAACAAACATGGGAGAAAATGGGGAGACCTATGCTGCAATGGTCTTTGATTCAGCTAAGGATGGAAAATCAGCAAAAAAACATGCCCATGTGGTGGCTGTAGGGAGTGACCGTGAATATTGAGGGAGCAAGCGTGCTACTAGATTTTGAGGTAATAAAGATTGTTGATGATTGCAATCCATACACTGTGCTCTTGGGAATTGACTGGGCTACTAATATGAATGGGGTAATCAATATGAAGAAGTGAAAGATGATATTTGAGAAGAAATGACTGTGTAATAATACCCTTGGATCCTGCTGAAGGATCACGCTATACAGAACCAGTCCGCGATTATGAGAGTGATGATGATTTGGAATGCATTTATATGATAATAACGTGAGACCAAGACTGGGTGAATTCCTCTGCGGATGGATGGATTACATGGGAATTGAGAGTTCCTGCACTTCGGATTCTGATGAAGAAATAGAATGCTGGCAAAATCGGTTACACGAAGTAACTACGTTGAATTGCAACATGATGACCCGGTCGTTGTGCTGTGTGTCGTCAGAGGTAAGAACTTTGCCTACTTATGATGGACTGAATGAGGCACATATCTTTTTGGATGCTTTTGAAAGGGAGGTGCCAAAAAAGCAACGCTTCTAGGCCTGGGGCTGGGCACTGTGTGCTACGCTCGCAAGATGATGGGGTATGCACAAGGGAAGATTTGATGATTGGTGTGAATGTAGGAGGATGATGCAAGCACGATTTGGGAAGCCTAAGATGCGACTGACATACAAGTACGATGGGTAGAATGATCTGTGTGTGCCTCTGGCCAAATGGACGTAGGTTTATGGATAAAATACCTAACCTGAGTGGGTGCACCTATTCTGTCATACCTTGGGTGTTATCGCAATGAATTGGTATATAGAAACCGAGCTCCACCATGGGACAGGTGAATGGGATATCTTGCGTGAAGGATTCATGATGACATTTAGTTTTGACGACGAGTTTGATGGTATTGATGAAGCGCTACAAGAGGTGAAAGCAACCATCATTAGGATACTGCATGATCCTTTAGACCTGATGCAGCCTAAATGGGCTACTCAGCTGAGTTGCGCACTGGAATGTTATAATGTAACTGATGAAGAAGAGGATGAGGATCCACTGAAGATTAACATTCCAGGAATAGAGGGCCACTGCAAGGTTCAAGGATCATAGATTGAGAACCCTGATATAACCATGCCAATGAGAACTAAACAGGTGAACATTGGTACGGAGGCAGAACCCAAATTTGCGAAGATTGGAGACTACTGGGACGACACAACGGTGGATAAGGTCACTGAATTACTCCACGAGTATTAGGACTTATTCCCTACCAAGTTTATGGATTTGAAAGGAATAATCAAAGATCTAGGAGTGATGAAGATCACATTAAAACCTGATGCTAAGCTAGTTAAACAGAGGCCTTATCGTCTGAATCAAAAATACAAGGAAAGGGTCCACTTAGAGCTAGACAAAATGTTAGCAACATGCATCATTGAGCCTGTGGAGGAATCCAATTGGGTAAGCCCAATGGTGGTGTAAGAGAAGAAGCAGAAGGATGAGATAAGGATATGCGTGGATCTTAGGAAACTGAATGACGCTTGTGTGCATGATCCTTTCCCAACTCTGTTCACAGATGAAGTGTTGGACAATGTAGGTGGCTAGGAAGCAAACTCCTTCACTGATGGGTTCTCTAGGTACCACCAAATCAAAATTGCACCGAAGGATAGGAGAAAGATAACGTTTTCAACTGAGTGGGGTTGCTTTCAATATACTGTAATGTTGTTTGGGTTGAAAAATTCACCTGCTATCTTTTCACGTGTGGTTGTTACGGCATTCAAGGAATTTATTCATAAGTTCCTGGAGGTATACTATGATGATTGGACTATATTTCGGCTGGTTAAGCGCCATGTAGCGAGCTTGAGCTTGATGCTGGATACCTGTTGAAGATACAAAATTGCACTCAACATCAAGAAGTGTCTATTTTACATTCCTTTTGGGAACCTATTGCGGCATATGGTTTGTAGACAAGGACTGATGGTAGACCCTGCAAAGATCACGGTGATACTAAACTTGGAAGCACCAAGGAGTGTGAAACAATTGTGCACTACTTTGGGACATACAGGATATTATAGAAAGTTTATCAAAGGCTATGCCCAGATCACTGCGCCGATGGAAAAATTGTTGAAGAAGGATGTCTCGTTCTACTGGAAAGATGAATGTAAGAAAAGCCTGGATATATTGAAAGAAAATATGGTTATTGCGCCGATTCTAGTCTTCCTGAACTGGAAGAAGGAGTTTCATATACATGTTGATGCATCATGTATAACCCTCAGGACAATACTAAGAAGAGAATAACTATTCCACCACTGAGCATGAGGATCTAGTTATGGTGTATGCGCTCCAGAAGTAACGACACTACATTCTAGGAGGCCACTTTAAGATGTATACAGATCAATCCACGCTAAAGTACCTGGTCAATAAGCTTGTGTTGTGGGGACGAATCTAGAGATGGCTCTTATTGTTCCAAGAGTAAGATTTTGAAGTTGTTGTGAACCCTGGATGATTGAATGTGGGACTTGACCACCTGTCATGCATTGAGACGGGGGAGGATCCTACTAACTTCTAAGAAGGATTTCCTAACGCATAGCTATTTGCAGTGCATGTCACGGATGGTCATTTTGAGGATATAATACACTTCCTAACAACATGAACTAAACTGTAAGGATACTTTGTCCAATAAAAGAAGGAATTAATGGTGTGCACGACAGATGTTTCTGTCATTGCTGGGAATCTATACAAGATGGGGAATGATGAGATATTGCGACGATATGTACCTGAATTTGAGCAAAGCAGCATCCTCACGAACGCTCATGGGGGCGCCACGGGAGGACACTATGTAGGGAGAGCAAACATGTAGAATATTCTATGCACAGGGTTGTGGTGGCCAACCCTTCATCAGGATTCAAAAGCATATTGCAAGGTGTCTGATGTATGTCAAAGAATATGCAGGTCATCGTGGAGGGATGAAATGCCTTTGAATCCACAAATAACATTGCAACCCTTCGAAAAGTGGGCAATAGATTTTGTAGGACCTATTCAGCGCCCAGGAAATACAAGCGTGAAGTACATTATCATTGCGACAGAGTACTTGACTTGTTGGGAAGAAGCACAACCAGTGAAGGATTGCACGACCGTGACTACTGCAAAGTTTATATTTGAGCATGTACTGATGTGGTTTGGATGTTAAAAGATCATGATGAGTGATCATTGTACGCACTTCCTGAATGAGATGATTAGCGCACTAATGGAGGAATTTCAGGTGTCTCACTAGAAGAGATCACTTTATCACCCACAGGCTAACGAGACTGTGGAGGCATTCAACAAATTGCTTGAAAACACGCTGACCAAGGTTTGCAATGCTCAACGAAGTGATTGGGACCTACGCATACCTGCAGTATTGTGGGCTTATAAGACAACATGCAAAAAGCTAACGGGACAAACACCTTTTAGGCTTGTCCATGGTGTGGAAGCCATAATTCCTATGGAATACATCGTGCCTAGTCTATGCATAGAAACGATCATAGGTATGATAGATCACAGAGCCCTAAAAGAGAGGATCACACAGTTGGATGAGCTTGAAGAAGAGAGATTTTTGGTTGGATTTCATCAACAAGACCAAAAGTAGCGTGAAAAAGTGTGTCATGACTGACATATTAAGTTGTGCACCTTTAAGGTGAATTACTTGGTGCTGTTGTATGACAGTAAGTTTGATAAATTTCTAGGGAAATTTAGAATGCATTGGCTAGGGCCTATGTTATTAAGGAGATTACTGATAGTGGTGCGATATAGCTGGTTAAGTTAAATGGAGATCCCTTCCCAGGAAAGGTGAATGGTAGTCGATTGAAGCCATACACAGGTGGCCTGAGCATATGACTATGCAATAAAAGCATAGTATTAGCACTCCAGGCGGCTGAAAGGAGGCTTGGGACTATAAACTACACTACCCAGGTTGGGGAGCTGCACGATTTTAGGACTGTGTGAAGCAGCAAAGTGTCACAAGGTCCAAGATAACACGAAGGCAACTACGCTACTCATGGAAATAGCATGCAGGTCCGCCGAAAAGTGTTCGTTAAAGTCACTGTTCACGATTTGATGGTCGGATTGTGGCCAATTGGAGCGAGTGGCAAGCATTTAACGTGAAATTTATGGCTTAGATTCTTGAAAATCTACCGTCAATCTAGCATTAATGGGTTGAATGTGGGGGGAATGGTCGAATTTGAATTCAAAAAGCCCTATAAATCACAAGTGGTCATCCAGCGAAAAAACACTTGGCATTTTGAAAATTTAGTTGTTGTGTTATCAAGTGTTTATGGACCTTATGAATTTCGAGGCTTTGAGAGCAAGTTGAGTGTTTGAGACATTTCCGAAGAAGACACAGGATCTCTTGAGTAGAATGATGTCAACACCCGAGGAAGCCGCGCAAGAAATTGCAGTAGTAGAAGCCCCGGAGAGTGTTGGTGCAATAGTTGAAGTCCCTAAATCACCCAGAACACCAAGACCAAAGAAGGATAAGCAGACTATTGTCCCGGTGCACGTCTCACCAAGAAACCCATAGAGGACCAAACTCACCTTGCAGGAAAAGGGGAAGGCCATTAATTTGGAGGCCAACGAGGATGAATCTAAAGAAATCATGGTGGATGAGGAGGACGTGGAAATGGAAGTTGAAACTTATGGTGCGAACCCTATTACCCAATTACCAGAATATGTTCCTCTGTGCAAGGGCAAAGCCAAGGTGTTGAAGGACATAGACGAGAGTAAGAGCTCCTTGCAAACTTCGTTTCTCGTAGATCACATTTTTTTTTGAGGAGCCGCACTTAGGGTGAGTTCCTGTACTGATATTCAAAGATTGGGACCTCATAGATCACAAGAAATTCCTGCATTTAGCAACAGAGCAGCTAATGCGCCGACAGATTGACGTGACTGCTGGAACAATTGAATTTGAGTCACGGACCTAGCTAAAGGGTGTAGAGAAAGTAGGGCTGCTCAACCTACTCTGGGTGCCACATTACCATCGCACTCCAGTGACCATCTTCATCATCAAACAGTGGCTCTGCTTGGTGCATGATGGGTGTTCGTAGCTGCAGGAGCCCATTCCCATCAAAAATCACTTGGTTCATCGGATGACATGGCTTCCTTACTCAGGGGAGGATCTAGCCAATATATCAGAGGGAAAAGGTGGCGAGTTTTCCCTCACAGAAGCTATGAAGAAGAAGTTCAAGTTGGAGAAGAAGGAGCAAGGATATGCCATATCCAACATTTACAACTCTGTAGTCAAGGTTACGACACAAATTTTAGTAGGGAAGGTGATGCGGATGTGCCACGTGGATGAGGTGCCTGCCCATGTGATTACACTAGCAGCCCAATGCGCAAAAGGAGTCTAGTTCAACTAGGCGAATTATCTATGTGGTGAGTTCCTTGCGAACTGTTGCGAGGCACAGCAACAGGGAAAGACATTCCACTATGTGTGGCTCTTTCTCTCGATCGTACTGGTGGCATGGGAGCTACCAGTAGACAACCAATTCCCTTTGGTCACACTAGACCTTCAAGAGGTAGTGAAGTATCCTTCACTATGGGTGACAAGGACACGCAACGTATAAAAGAAAGCAAGATCTTTTGGATCTTGATGGAGATGAGTATCCAGATGGGGATCAATCGCAAGCCGCGGTTGTCGCCCATAGTATACACCAGTTTGCATAGCTTTGCAAAGTTCAAAGCAGATTTCCACCATGTCTTATTAGGGCACTGAAGGACCCTACGAAGACATGGCATAACTTTCCATATCTGGCAACTGATGATGTTATTTACACAGTCCTTGATTCTTGGCCGCCGGAGTGGTGCGCTCCAGGAGGCTCCATGGTGGAAATAGACAAGTCCGCCGTGCAACATAAGAAGGAAGAAACCAAGCTCTAAATGGCACAACTAACTGAGAAGTGCAAAAAGGAAGAATAGGAGGCTAAGGCCCAGGTAGCGTGTGACGCCACAAAATTGGTAGAACAACAGAAAACAGGAGGAGAAGAGCATGAAGGACATAAGTCATCTTCACCCAGGGCTGAGGTAGAAACAGAGACAAAACAAGGTGGCGCAGACCCACAAATGAGGCCCACCCAACTCAAGCATTCACACCCTCAAGAGAAGGTATCTTTGCGGAAGAAAACCAAGGCTTGAAAGACATCCTTGGACCCAATCACCCTCATTGAGGGGGGTTTGCATGACATTTGAGAAACGGTGAGGGATGTCACCACGGAGGCTCTCCTACAGTCTGAAGAGCAGCAATAGTTGGTATTGGGGGCTCTCTAGACAAAGTTGCAGGAGTCGCAGGTTCAGACTCCACAGGCTGGCACAGTGTCCACTAGCCTTGCGATCGGAGCTTCAACTGCCAAGGAGATGCTGCGCACAATGGTGACCAACACGGTAGTGCTACCAAATGGAGTAGTCACTAGAGAGAATGAGGCTAACCAACCCACAGTTAGCAGTCTGAAAGGGGTAGGATCGAATATGGCCACGCTTCCTCGAGAGACGCTCTACCTCTTGCAGGATGGAGTCATCGCAGAACTTAGGGCCCAGGAGAGTCACACTCTGCAGGTGATGAGTGAGCAACGCATCAACATCGAGTAGTTGCGATTGTAGCGCAACAAGGTAGTGGAGTAGAATAAGAAAATAATGCAGGTAGCGGAGGAAGCCTATCGAATGGTCCCAAAGTTGGACATTCAGGAAGAAGAACTAGTAGAGGCATGCGTCCGCAAGTTAGCCATAGGGGTGCAGGATGATCGAGCAGAGATGGCTAGGGTTCAACTGGAGCTGAACCTATAGATCACAAAACTGCAGTTGATGGCTCAACCTTCAACTCCTACAGAAGTCAGGGAACAATGTACCACCACTATTACAACAACAATAACGACGGTTGACAGTGTAGTGGCAGACTGCATGCAGCTTTTTGAATAGTCATTTGAGGTCCTAACCACCCTATAAGACGACATGAATGTAGAGCGCCTGGAGACAGAGGTGCGCAAGCTACAACAAAGGTATGACGAGGTCAAAGGGATCGAGTAGACGATTTCCCTTACGTAGAGGCTTACACGGATGCAGGAGGAAAAGGCACTCAAGGAACAGGTGGATGTCGCTTGACACAAAGAAGCGGTCTTAAAAGTGCGCCTATAGACATGGATAGATGAGGCATATGTGATCATAGCATCCATTGGAGGAAATCTTGCACAATTGCAGGTAGCTCAGCAGAAGATTTAGGGTAGCAGTTCAGCAGTAGTCACTGAACAACGAGTTGAAGAAGTCCAACAGGCGGTCGCTCAGTGCACTGCCGAAGTTGTGATGATCCAAACGGAGCTCAAAGGTCTTCGTGCTAAGATCTCCGCACTTGCAGAGTGACTCGAGGGTGAGTCACGATGTTTGTGTTGGGGTCTTGTTGGGTGTAGGATCCCCGCAAGGGTAGTTTTGGGGCCAAAAATTCATATTTTGGTCAAATTTTGTAATCCAAGTGTAAAGACTCTGCATTTTGTGGTCACGGAGCGCGTAGATGTTAAAGATTCATAGGGTTCTCCACCCTTATTTTGGAAATGAAATTTCAGCTTAAAAGAGCTACCCATGGTCCACTGACCATGGGATTTTATAAATAGAGTTAAGCTCTAAGTAGTTTAGTAATCAAGGAATCAATGGAACATGAAGATATGATGTATGAGAGATAGCTCTGAAGTAGAAGTTTAAGTTTGGGTTGTAGCATAGGTAGAGGCTCTGTAGCTGAATGCATAGAAGCCTAAAAGTTTGCAGCTGAGTGCACAGACCCCTGTAGCTGAGTGTGCAGGGCGAGTCGAGTCTGTAATTGTCTGGAATTATCAATAAAGAGAAGTATTCTACAATTTCTGCATCTTTATTTCATGTTTATGCATCTTGATATGTTGGGTATGAATTTCACTTATAATTCTTATATGATGCGTGAATATATGTAATTATGTTGGTTAAGTTAATGCAAGTAAGAACATTTGTTTACGCGAAGCTAATTAAGATTTGTTAATAAGATAAGAAAGACACTTGGCCTAGTTTGGGAGATATCGCAGTTTGCTACCCTAGTAGTGAGAAAGTACCTCAGCCGTAGGTTAGGGTTGTGAGAAAGCCAATTGTAAGCTCTAAGTAGTTTAGTAATCAAGGAATCAATGGAACATGAAGATATGATGTATGAGAGATAGCTTTGAAGTAGAAGTTTAAGTTTGGGTTGTAGCATAGGTAGAGGCTCTGTAGCTGAATGCCTAGAAGCCTAAAAGTCTGCAGTTGAGTGCGCGGACCCCTGTAGCTGAGTGTGCAGGGTGAGTCGAGTTTGTAATTGTCTGGAATTATCAATAAAGAGAAGTATTCTACAATTTCTGCGCCTTTATTTCCTGTTTATGCATCTTGATATGTTGGGTATGAATTTCTCTTATAATGCTTATATGATGCATGAATATATGTAATTATGTTGGTTAAGTTAATGCAAGTAAGAACATTTGCTTACGCAAAGCTAATTAAGATCTGTTAATAAGATAAGAAAGACACTTAGCCTAGTTTGGGAGATATCGTACTTCGCTACCCTAGTAGTGAGAAAGTACCTCAGCCGTAGGTTAGGGTTGTGAGAAAGCCAATTGTACCCTTTCGTGAAGGTATTGAAGGATGGTAGAGGGCTAAGAAACTTGTGCACAGGCAGGTATAATTGGGATAAATCGACATCACAACCATCTCAAGGGTGCAAAAATTTGGTTCCAGCATCGCCCCATACTGCTTCGGATGAGACTTCAGTCCATGCTCCGTGGGCTGATGCCGAAAGGGCTAGTAGTGTAGGGATTTGTTTAACTAACTAACGTTAAACCTGGATTAGGCCCCCTCAAGAAAACACCTTCGTCAATGCATTCTCCAAAATCTTATTGAAATCTTCCACTATTCCATTTTCCTGAGGATGATAAGAAGTTATCTTCTGGTGGTAAACCTAAAATTCCTCAATTAATGCTTCAATGGTCTTATTCAAGAAGTATGTCCCTTGGTCACTCACCAAAATCCTTAGGTAGCCAAATCTTGACAGTATATATTCAAAGATGAACTTCGTATTAGTTTATGCGCTGTAATCCTTCACTGGTTTTGCTTCGGCCCATATTGTTAAATAATCAGTTGCAGTGATTATATAACTCACACCAATCCTTTTCCCTAGTGGACTGATAGGTCCAACAAAGTCAATAGCCCATTTTTCAAAAGCTTGCAAAGTTACCCATGGTACTAGTGGCATATCATATGTCCTAAATGGCTTCCCTGTTCTTTGACATACATCACATGTTTGGAAAAAATATTTTGCATCCGTATGTACTATGGGCCACCATAACTGATCCAGGTGGATCTTCAAATACAATGGCATGGAAAAGCTCAAAATTCAAAGTGGAAGAAAAGCAGGTACCTTGACATCAGATCAAAGTGCTCATCACCCTGATTCCAATGGTACAAACGACACTCCAATCCGAGTCCAGATGATGAAGTTGTGGCAAAAAGAGTTTGCCTTAGTTCCTTTGCAAATGAGGCATTTTCTCTTAAAAATGGCTTTAATCCTTTAAAGGGAAAAATCGCAATTAGAGGGTTCAAAGGGCCGGACTTAAGGAGGTGCAGAGTAACCCCGATCAGCAATCTCCGATTAAATTGGAGTTGGGAACAAGTGATCAGAGATATCAGGGGCTTCAGACCTACGATGTAGCGATCGCCGATATTAGTGTTGGCAGATCAGGTAAAAGAAAACACAAGGCACAAGGCTAGGACCTTCGGGCCGTTGCGATTGCGATATTCTAATAAGTGATGGGAAATCTCGGTCATTGGATCAGGAAATAGATCAACGACTAGGATTAAATCAGCGGATCGACAGATTGGCGATCAGCAAATTGTCGATCGCTGATCGATGATTCCTCACGACAGGGCCAGTGAATAGTGCGATAATGACATGTGATGCAATCTCAGCTGTCTGATCAAGGATCAAATCAATGACCAGGATTAAATCAACAGATTAGTGTATCGGTGATCGGCGATTGGAGATTCCCGATAGACAGGAACGATGACATCAGCGATAACAATCAGTGATAAGGATCGGACCCGATGGATTTATAGGTCTGATTTGTTAAATTTTGAGGTCCGACCTTTTGGGTTTTTCAATTTTTTTCAAGGTTTTTTGTGTTTATCACTTGAGCAGAAAAAAGGCTATTTTAGAGGGTTGTTGTTCCTACCGACCTTTCTACCTAATGACTTCCATTCTGAATGAATTGACCTCCGATTGTTAAGTGGCCTTTGTCCTAAATGACACATATAAAGCCTGATGATTGGAAAAAGGATGGGAAGAGAGGATTTTGAGCATCTTGTTCGAGGTAGGAGAGCTTTCAGGTGGTTGATAGAGCATCTTGTCTAATTTGGACAAGTTTTATATGTTTTTAGCCCCTCTCAATGCCACGGACGCATTAGTGCTACCCATTTTTCTATCTTAGGTCTCCATTTCACTTCCATTGTCCTGAATGGAGGTATAAGCCTCTTTTGATGTACTGACGATTGTATTCTCTTATTTTCATGCCATTTAATATATGAAGGCCTCCCCATTGATCAAGCAGGGCCCAGAGATGTAGTCTGAGTTGGATGAACTCCGTTATCAAGTATTGGTGTCTTCGTGTTATGCTTTTATGTGTTTCTTCTTCTTTCTTGGGTGCAGATTAAAATTTTGCGTTAAGCTGCAATTATTACATGTTATTCTTTTCATACATCTATAAGTGAAAGATCCCTAGATCAAATGGTATCAGATCAGGGTTTTTTAGAAGTGAATTGCATGTTTGTATGCTAACAAGAAACAGGCTCCAAAGAGGTGAAGGGGAACTAGAACCTTTCGATCCTGAAGTGGGGCATGCACATTGAAGGAGAAACATGGAAGATGATGCTCATCTTGAAGAGGAGCGTAATTTCAGAGAGACCTTCTATTCAATGGTAGAGAACATCAGTCGACCGGTTTTAAGGTTGGAGAAAGCGGAAGAGAGAAACCTAGAAGAACAAGGTTCAGCACATGGGAATGGTGGAGAAGAACCCCCTCCTCCTTCTGGGAGTGAAGGTTCTCCTTCCTCTCACCACCATAATCATAGAAATTCAAAGGATGCATATAAGAAACCTTTCTTTAAATTAGATGCGAAATTTGATCTTCCCATGTTTAATGGTGAATGTAATGCAAAAAATCTTAATAATTGGATTAGGCAGATTGAGGTCTACTGCAGGATTCAATAGATCCTGGAGGATGAGGCAAAGATTCAGCTGGCCTCTCTACGACTAAGAAACACTTCTCTCATTTGGTGGGAGAGCAAATTACAGAGCAATAAGAATATGGGTAAACTATTTTCCTCATGGCTTGATTTCTGCGTTAAAGGAACAATTTTATCTCTTAGGATACAAGCAAAAAGCTTTAATGAATTGGCAGTATTTAAGACAAGGAAAAGGTCAGGATGTTTAGAGTTTTACAGAGGAGTTTAGAAAGCAAGCACTAAATTTGGGTATTTCACTTGATACACCTGAGGTTGTAACTAAGTATATTGGCTCATTGCATAGCTATATTAGGCATTCATTGTTGTTGCTTGAACCAACCACTATTGAATCGGCCAACGTGAAGAAAATTCATATTGAGAACAGGGGAAAAATGAAAAGGATGATCATTCTAGAAAGCCATCATTCAAACCTCCCAATGGCAAATCCAAAGTGAAATGGAAAGGAAAGGATAAGAAAAAGACAATAGCCAAAGAGGGAGAATGGTCGTATTGAAATCATTGCAAAACGGTAGGCCACAATGACAATCACTATTGGAAACAACACCCAGAAAAGCGTCCAAAGAAGTATGGAGGAAAAGGGAAGTAGAAGACAGTGGCAATGGCACAACAAGACCTTGGATCAGATTCTGGAGAGGAAGCATTAATCACAGGGTGGGAACAAAAGGTACTCTTGCACCTCATGTTAATTTTGAATCGCAAGAAGGCACCAATTCTGTAAATGATTCCCTTCCTAATGACCGAAAGAGAATTGAACTATTTCATATCAAAGTTCTTGTAAATCACACTAAAGTTGAAAATCTGTTTGATACTGGGTCCCAAGAAAATTTAATCGTAGAATCCCTAGTAAAGAAACTTGGCTTAGAAACAAAACCACACCCAAAACCTTACCTGCTTGGATGGATACATGATAAAGCAAAACTGAATGTGTCCAAGCAGTGTAAAGTCAAATTTGTGATTGCCTCTAAGCTAGTAGACGAAGTAGAACTGCATCTAATACCCTTGGATATCTGTGGCATGGTATTAGGGAGCCCATATCTATTTGATAGAAAGGCAGTCTTCTTTCGTCATGAAAAAAAATACCAAATCACAAAAGATGGGGTAGAATATATAGTAAGGGCTCATAAAAATAAAATCAATGCCAGCCTTGTAAGTGATGGACAAATGAAAAGACTGGTGAATTCCAGTAAGGGTTGTATGCTTATGGTTGTAAAGGAAAAAGAGGCAGAATTAGTTGATGATTTCTAGGGCTGCGATCAGGAACATAAACATGAATTATTTGAATTAATTTCTAATTATGATGAGTTGTTTTAGGAACCGAAAGATTACCTCTGAAGAGGGAAATCCAACATGAAATCCATTTGCAACGTGACGCTCCTTTACCAAATATTAGCATGTACAGGATGTCGACTATTGAGATGGAGGAAATCAAGAAACAAGTGCGGGAATTGTGAGACCAAGGGGTCATCGGGCCGAGCACCACTCTGTGTGGTTCACCGATTGTCTTAGTCCCAAAGAAATATGACACATGGAGGATGTGTGTGGATTACCGCGCACCAAACAAGATCACGGTGAAAAATCGCTACCCTCTTCCATGCATAGATGATTTATTAGATCAAGTAAAGAATGTTGTTTGTTTCAAAAAATTGGATTTGTGTAGTGGTTATCACCAGATCTGAATTGTAGAGTAGGACGTGTGGAAAACCGCCTTCAAGACCAAACAGGGGTTGTTCAAATGGATGGTGATGCCATTCTAACTTTGCAATGCTCCACCCATGTTTATGAGGGTTATGTATGATCCCTTTCAGCCTTTCATTGATGAATTTTTTCTTGTATATTTAGATGATATACTTGTCTTTAGTAAAAGTTGGGTTGAACATGTGTGTCATGTAAAGAAAGTGCTTGACATGTTGAAAAAAGAAAACCTCTTTGTAAAATTTTCAAAGTGTGAGTTCGGGAAAACCTCTTTGGGTTACCTAGGTCATATTGTTGGTCATGGTCAGTTAAAAATTGATCCATCTAAAGTTGAAGAAATTGTAAATTGGCTTAAGCCTACTAGTGTAACCGAGGTCCGCAACTTTTTAGGTTCAGTCCAGTATTGGAGGAGATTTATTGCCAATTTGTTTGTTATTGTAGCACCTTTGCACGCATTGACAAATGTGAAATAGGTTTCCAATGGGGAGGCAGACAACAGAAGTCCTTCGAAAAATTGAAGGAAAATATCAACACCATGCCAGTTTTAGCCTTACCTGATCTCCAACATCCATTTGAGATCGAAACCGATGCCAGTAGTTATGCCATGGGAGTTGTACTGATGCAACAAAAGAAGCCGATTTGTTACCATTCTGAGAAGTTTTCTCAAGCTGTGATAATCTATCCCACTTATGACAAGGATCTTTATGCCTTGGTGCCGAGTGTGAAAAAGTGGAAACACTACCTGATTGGCAAGGAGACCATCATCCATACAGTTCATCAACCCTTGTAGTACCTTCAATCACAAACCAAGTTGCAACAATCTCGTCATTTCTAGTGGATGGGTTTTCTTCAATAGTGTCATCTGGTAATAAAGTATAAGAAGGGCACTAGCAATAAAGTGGCCGATATGCTATCTTGCCCTCCTATTTCTACTTCTGTTATTTTGCATAATGCTTTGTTATCTTTTGAGAGTTATGTTGAACAATATGCTAACAATGATGCCTTTAAGGAGATTTATGCAAAACTAACCCATGGTTCACAGGTGGAAAATTATCACTTGCAGGGGAAACTATTGTATCACCTTGGTAAATTGCGTATTCCCACAGGGGAAAGAGTACATGTAATTCGAGAGGCCCAAACCTCTCTTGTGTCTGGACACTTTGGTGTCGAAAATCCTTTATGTCATGTACACAGATTTTGTTTTTGGCCTCATATGAAAAACATTGTGGCTCGCTATGTGAAGGGTTGTGTGATGTGTTCTGTTTCAAAGCCCTCTAATAGAAAATTCAGGTCCTAAACAACACTCCCTATTCCAAGTCATCCATGGGAAAGTGTATCAATGGACTTTGTAGGAGGTTTTGCTTTGTCTAGGAAGAGTCACGACTATTTTTATGTTGTCATTGACCATTTTAGCAAGATGTGTATTCTTATGCCTTGTAAAAAGTAGATTACTACAGAGCAAACTTCTTCTCTCTTCTTTCTGCATGTTTGGGTCCATTTTGGATTACCCACATCTATTGTGTCAGATCAGGACTCTCACTTTGTCAGGGAGTTTTGGACCAGATTGTGGAAGATGATGGACACCAAACTGAAAAGAAGCACGACATTTCATCCACAGACTGACAGATAGACAGAGGTTGTCAACCATATCGTGGTACACTTGTTACGAGGCTATTGTGGGAAACATCCCAAGTTGTGGGATGAACATCTCCCATATGTACAACATTCCTACAACTAAGCAGTGCATTCATCTACGCAACATTCACCACTTGAGACATGCTTTGGTTACCTGACAAAGGACGCTTTTGATATGGTCTTTGGAGGGGAAGATGGCTCTAGTGGACGTAATGATAGGGACAAAGCTCAATAGTTCATTCAGCGAACCCATCTAATTCACCAAGAAATACAAGAGTAGTTGGAGAAAAGTCAAGCCCATTACAAGGCTTGACATAACAAACATCGAGTTGACCACCAATTCCAAGTGGGCAACAAAGTGTGGTTCCACATTAGCAAGGACGAGATGAAGGGAGAAGGGAAGAAGTTGAGACCAATCCAGTATGGTCCATTCACTATATTGGAGAAGATTGGAAACAATGCCTTTCATCTTGATTTGCCGATTTATATGCAGATGTCCTTAGTAGTGAATGTAGAGAACTTAAAGCTGTATGAGCCACCATTGATCATGGACATAGATGAGGTGGGCACAGTTCCTCCTCTTGATGATTTTGCATCAGAATATCTCGATGAGTTAACGAAAGACATCATCCTTGATAGAAGGCCCAGGACTTCATGGCGAGGAGATGTGGAATACCTTCGAGTGCATTTCAAGGGAATGCACCCCAGCAAGGCCAAATGGCTGGAGAAGGAAAAGGTGAGGGAAAAATTCCCTCACTTGCCAATTGACTAATGAAATCTTTTGGCAATCCAAAAGCTCCTCAATGGGGAGGATTGCTCTAGGAGGATCTTCAAATACAATGGCATGGAAAAACTCAAAATTCAAAGTGGTAGAAAAGAAGATATCTTGACATCAGATCGAAGTGCTCGTCACGCTAATTCCAACGGTATGAACGACACTCCAATTCGAGTCCGGATGATGAAGTTGTGGCAGAAAGAGTTTGCCTTGGTTCCTTTGGAAATAAGGCATTTTCTCTTAAAAATGGCTTTAAGCCTTTAAAGGGAAAAATCGAAATTGGAGGGTCCAAAGGGGTAGACTCAAGGAGGCGCAACAGAACCCCAATTAGTGAGCTATGATTAAATCATATCAGGAGAAAGTGATCAGAGATATCAGGGGCTTTAGACCTACGATGTAGCGATCGGCAATATCGGCGTCAGCGGATCGGGTCGG
Source organism: Pinus taeda (assembly GCA_000404065.3). Lineage (NCBI taxonomy): Eukaryota > Viridiplantae > Streptophyta > Pinopsida > Pinales > Pinaceae > Pinus > Pinus taeda. Next base: position 169,228 of record APFE031507274.1, read on the forward strand.
CAAAAACACAAGGCTCAAGACCAAGACCTTTGGGCCATTGCGATTATGATATACCGATTAGCGACGGGCAATCTCAGCCATCATATCGGGAACCAGATCAACGACCAAGATTAAATCAGCGGATCAACGATCAGCAAATTGGCAATCGATGATTCCCTACGATAGGGCCAATGAACAGTGCGATAGCAACATGTGATGCAATCTCAGCCATCCGATCAAGGATCAGATCAACGGCTAGGATTAAATCAGTGGATTGGCATATCAGCGATCAGAGATTCCCGATAGACAGGGCCGATGACATCAGCGATAGCGATCGACGATAAGGATCGGACCCGATGGATTTATAGGTCTGATTTGATAAATTTTGAGGTCTGGCCTTTTAGGTTTTTCAATGTTTTTGAAGCTTTTTTGTGTATATCGCTTGAGCAGGAAAAAAGGCTATTTTAGAGGATTGTTATGCCCACTAACCTTTCTACCTAACGGCTTCCATTATGAACGAATCGACCTCCGATTGTTAAGCGGCCTTTGTCCTAAATGACACATATAAAGCCCGATGATTGGAAAAAGGATCGGGAGAGAGGATTTTCAGCATGCTATTCGAGGTAGGGGAGCTTTCAGGTGGCCGATATAGCATCTCATCTGATTTGGACAAGTTTTATATGTTTCAGCCCCTCTCAACGCCACGGACGCATTAGTGTTGCCCATTTCTCCATCTAAGGTCTCCATTTCATTGCGATTGTCCAGAATGGAGGTAAAAGCCTCTTTTGATGTACTGACAATTGTATTCTCTTCTTTTCATGCCATTTAGTATATGAAAGCCTCACCATTGATCGAGTAGGGCTCGAAGACATAGTCCGAGTTAGACGCACTCCTTTATCAAGTCTTGGTGTATTCTTGTCATGCTTTTATGTGTTTCTTCTTCTTTCTTGTGTGCACATTAAAATTCTATGTTAAGTTGCAATTCTTACATGTGACTCTTTTCACACATCTATAAGAAAAAGATCCCTAGATCAATAACCCAGTTCTCAAGGTTTTCTACGCGGTGGTCTTTCCTGCATAATGCCCACTTGTGACTCCTCCATGAGCTTCTATTAGAATACTCTATCTTTTGTGTTCAGGGATGTATTTGTAGAGTATTTCATCTAGCCCCATTTTGTACAGGTGTCCAACAATCAACGATAAATCAGCTGCTCTTACTACCAACTCCTTCTTTTGCTTCATAATGTAGCTCGTGGGTACTATTCCTATATCCAAAAACTGAATAATATTCATGAAATGATCATTTGCGACTTTGATTACAAATAACTACGCATTAGGTAGGCTATCTTCAATACTTATGGGTTCTTCTCCTATCTCTATCCTTGATAGATGATCAGGCTCGACATTCAATATTCTTGGATTCACTATAACCTCGAAGTCATACTCCTAGAACAATAACAACCATCGACATATTTTTCCTCCTAAAACAGGCTTATTCACCAAATATTTCAGCGCAGGGTGATTGGTGAACATCTTGACATGTGCTCCCAACAAATAGTGCCTGAACTTATGTAATTCATATACCATAGCTAACCCCTCTCTTTCTATTGCGTTATAGTTCTTCTCTACCTTAGATAGTTTTATGCTTGCAAATTCTATGGGGTGATCAATTTCTCCTAGTCTCGGTTGCGCTAGTACTATACCTAATGCTATGCAAGATGCATCAACATGTACATGAAACACCTTATTCTAGTTCGAGAAAACCATGATAGGTGCAGTCACCATCTTCTCTTTCAATGCATCCAAACTTTTATGGAACTCTTCACTCCACTAAAAGGTCATGTCTTTCTTTAGCAATTTCTCCATCGGCGCAGTTATCTGCACATACCCCTTTGTAAACTTTTTGTAATATCTAGTGTGTCCCAGTTTCATGCATAGTTGTCTCACTATTTTTGATGCCAGTAAGTTCAGAATAACTGTGATCTTCGCGGGATCCACCATTAATACCTACTTACAGACCACATTTTCCAATAGTATACAAAATGGTGCACATAAGATACACTTTTTCAATTTCAATGATATCTGGTATTGCCTACATGTATCCAACATCAACCTCAATCTCACCACATGCTTCTTCAACATCCCAAATACTGTCCAATCGTTGAAGTAAACTTGCAAAATTTTTTGTATATATTATTTGAAGTCTGCAACTACAACTCTGGAAAATATGGCAGGAGCATTCTTCAAACCAAAAGGAATCACTATGTACTGGGAAGAGGCCCATTCTATAGCAAAGGTTGACTTTTGTCTATCCTCTGGTGCAATTATGATATGATGGTAACTTGAAAAGCCATCTGTGAAAGAAGAGGCCTACTATCCTCCTACATTTTCCAATACTTAATTTGTAAATGGTGTAGGGAAGGGGTCATGTAGATGTGCATCATTCAATTTCCTTAAGTCTAGACAAATTTTGATTTCCCCTTTTTCCTTCTTTTCTTGAACCACCATGGGACTCACCCATTCAGACTCTTTGATAGGTTCGATGATCCCAACTTCTATCATCTTGTTTAATTCTTCTTTCACCATTTCCTTATATTTTGGATTCAGTTTATAAGGTTTCTACTTGACAGAATTCACATTAGGCTTCAGAGGAATCTTCATAACTCCCAAGTCTCCTATTATGCCCTTCATTTCTGAGAACTTTGTGTGAAACAACTCTTGGTACTCATGCAAAAGATCTATTATCTTGCTGACTATGTCTTCATCCTAGTAATCTCCTATTGTTGCAAACTTCAGCTCATCATCTGACCCTATGTTCACCTTCTTCATCTTTAATGGCTTCATTATATCAGGAATCTCTATTTTAGTTCCATTCACTTCATGATGACCTTTAGATTTTGCGATGTCGATATTGTGAGGATCTTCCTCCTCTTCTATAGTGATATTGTAGCATTCCATTATATTATGTAACTGCACGACCTAATTAGGTTGCCATGTACATGGAACTTTGTTTTCAAAAATATTCATCTTGACTATAGGAAGGGCTGCATCTATATATGGACAATCATATTCAAAACTAAATGTCATTATAAATCCATCAACCATCTTTTCCTAGCTTGTAGTACCATGTTGCAGTTCTGTTTTCAAATACCAATTCTGAGGAATTGTCTCAAAGGTATGGATGAAGCCATGCACCCATTCTTCTCGCGGAATTTCTTCCCATGCTATCATAAAAAGTTGTATGTTTTCTCTAGGATCAGTTTGACCATCAAATGTATCTGCCAATTTTGTTTCTACTTGACCAAACCTTACCCACATCATTCTTCGACATTGTTGCCAATATCATATATTCTTCTTATGTGTACCCCACCAACTAGCAGGAGTAGCTCTTAGGGCTAGATCCAAATCTAACAACCTCTACAATTCTGGGACTTGTCATTCATAATCTCTAAAGAAAGTATCGACATTACCCAAACCATCATAAAAATGTAAATCACATACCTCTGCTGTCATACAATGTACTTATTTAGTGGTCCTTTCACATCGTCTTGTAGATACTACATGTAACCTGTTTTTCTAGTTTTATAATTCCTCTTCTGAATATAAAGTGTAGGAAATATCTATCTCCCAAACAAATTTTCCATTTGCAGTAGGGTTAATCCATTCTTCTTCTTTTTCCGTTATCTGGTAAATGTTGTCGATTTTGTTAGGTGTGGAGCATGATTGTTCAGAGGTCTTTGTTTCGGCCGGATGTATACCCCAGGAAGTTTGTACACCCTTCCACGTGGGCGGGGTGTGGGGGGGGACTTGTCCCCCCCGCTGGGGTTTAGGGGGGCCAATCCCCCCGAGCTGGGGGGTCCAGGGGCCAGCGGTCCCCCGACGGGGGTTTCGGGGGCAGTGCCCCTGAAGCTAAAAACAGATGTAAAATTGCCTTGTAAAAGTATAGTAATTTCTAGTTAATTTGGGCCATTCATTAGGTGGATGATCTAACAGTAGAACTTATGTTTAGTTTATGGTTTTTTTGCCCTAGAAGCAAACTCCTCTCTATGTATGAGGGCATTGTATCCAAGATGTGTAATATATATGTGTATTCTCCAAGCAAGAAACAGAGAGTTGAGATTGTGAGAGTAAACAGAGGATATTACAGTGGATCTGTTGTAGGTTGTGTCTCTTCATTTTGTTGGATAATAGAAGGGAAAGATTGGTTGTTCGGGGTGGACATAGCCCAAACTGGGTGAACCATGTATATCTGTGTCTCTCTGGTTTTAGGTGTTTTCTGTGTTTATATTTATGCTATATTCTATGTGTTCCATTACTCTGTAATATATAATTTTCTAACAACTGGTATCAAAGCCGAAGGTCTATTTAGCTGATAAACTCGTAGGAAAGAAGGGTTCCTCATTCGAGTGGGAGAAGTGGTGGAAGATGGTAAGTTTAGGGTTGAGAAATTTAACAGCCAAAAATTCTCGCTGTGGAAGATGCAGATGGAAGATTATCTGTATCAGAAAGATCTGTACCTACCATCGAGCAGAAAAACAAAGATGTCGACGGGTATGACAGATGAAGAATGGAATCTTCTCGATAGAAAGGCACTCGGAACAGTATGATTTTTCTTTACAACATCGGTCACCTTCAACATTTCGAAGGAAAAAACGACAGAGGGTTGATTAAGGCATTGGCAAAACTATATGAAAAACCTTCGGCCTCAAACAAGGTATTTCTTATGAAACGATTATTTAATATGAAGATGTCGGAAGGTGGATCTGTTGCAGACCATTTAAATGATTTTAATACTGTTACAAGTCAGTTAAGTTCTGTAGGGGTAAACTTTGATGATGAATTTAGAGCTCTGTTATTCTTGTGCTCATTGCCAGAAAGTTGGAATGGTTTAGTAATGACCATTAGTAACTATGTTTCTAGATCTAGTACTTTAAAGTTTGATGATGTTGTTGGTGCTATCATTAGCAAGGAAATGTGACGAAAAAGCTCTAGTGAGACATCAGGTAATGCTTTAAGTGCAGATTCTAGGGGAAGAAAAATGGAAAGAGGAAAGAGCTCAAGATATTGTAGTAAATCAAGGAAAGGTAGATCCAAGTCCAGATTAGGGATAGTGTGCTAGAAATGCAGAAAGAAAGGACACCTAAAGAAAGACTGTAGATCTCAGAAATGAAAAGAAGGAGATGTAGAACAAAAAAACAATCATGAAGTAAATGTGACAGGTGAGGTGTTACAAAATGCTTTGATTCTTTCTTTTGAAAATATTACTGATTCCTGGGTGGTGGATTCAGGGGCCTCATTCCATGCCACATTTGATAAGAAATACTTTCATGACTATGTTCAAGGAGATTTTGGACAAGTTCGTTTTGGTGATGATAAACCCTATAAAATTGTTGGAATGGGTAAGGTTCTTGTAAAACAGCAGAATGGAAACCAACGGCTACTAAAGAAGGTAAGGCATGTTCTAGATCTGAAGAAAAATATGATTTCAACAGGGCAGTTAGGTGGTGAAGGTTGTGTGACGACTTTCACAGATAAAGCTTGGAAGGTCACCAAAGGAGCCCTGGTAATAGAAAAAGGTGAAAAGGTTGGTACGTTGTATCTATGCAATGGTATTTCTAACTCTATTAATGCTTTAACTTCCAAAGGAGCAGATGCAGCATTATGGCATCATAAGCTCGGACACATGAGTGAGAAGGGGATGAAGATTCTTCACTCAAAGGATTTGTTTTCGGGTTTGAAGAGTGTTGATTTGGACTTCTATGAGAAGTGCATTTATGGAAAACAGAAGAGAGTCAGATTTCTCAGAGTTGGGAAAGAAAAGAAGAGCGAAAAATTAGAGCTTGTGCATACAGATGTATGGGGACCTGCTCAGGTATCAT
>APFE031507274.1:181148-292128 GCA_000404065.3 Pinus taeda
AAAGTAAAGGTGCCTGAAAAATAATAATAATCAACAACCACAACAACAGCAACCATCACAACTACAACAGGCACCCCAAACACCTGAAAGTGGTGTTAGAAGATCTACCAGGATAAGTAGACCCCCTGAGCGATACTCTCCTTCATTATATTATTTATTGTTGACTGATTCCGGTGATCCCGAATGTTATGAAGAAGCAATGCAGGTTGAAAGAAGGAAGAAGTGGGAGGTAGCCATGGAAGAAGAGATGGACTCCTTAATGCATAACCAGACTTTGGATTTAGTCAGGTTGCCTGCAGGAAAAACTACATTGAAGAATAAATGGGTTTACAGGTTGAAGGAAGAAGATGGAGGAAAACAGAGGTACAAAGCTAGACTTGTGGTGAAGGGGTTTGCACAGAAGAAAGGTATTGGTTTTGATGAAATATTTTCTCCTGTTGTTAAAATGACTTCAATCAGAACTATTTTAAGTCTAGTAGCAGTTGAAGATTTGCATCTTGAGCAGTTAGATGTAAAGACAACCTTTCTCCATGGGGATTTAGAGGAAGAAATATATATGCAGCAGCCACAAAGATATGAGGTGAAAGGGAAGGAGAAACTAGTGTGCAGGTTGAAGAAGATCTTGTATGGCTTAAAACAGGCTCCAAGGCAGTGGTATCTAAAATTTGATAAGTTTATGTCTGAACAAGGTTATACTAGATGTGACTCTGATCATTGTGTTTATCTGAAAAAGCAAAATGATGGCAGCTATATTATATTGTTATTGTATGTAGATGACATGCTTGTTGCAGGGTCTAACATGTAGGCAATAAATGTGCTCAAAAGAAAATTGGCAAATTCATTTGCAATGAAGGATTTGGGAGCTGCAAAACAAATCCTTAGTATGATAATAACTAGAGACAGGAAAAATCGCAAATTAACATTGTCTCAAAATGAGTACATACAAAAGATGTTGAAAAGATTTAATATGCACAATGCAAAACCAGTTAGTACTTTGCTAGCCATTTCAAACTAGTAAGGAAATGTGCCCAAAGACCCAAGAAGAGATGGATTATATGTCTAAAGTTCCATATGCATCAACAGTTGGAAGCTTAATGTAGGCAATGGTATGCACAAGGCCTGATATTACACATGCAGTGGGAGTTGTAAGTAGGTACATGAATAATTCAAGAAAGGAACACTGGATGGTAGTGAAATGGATTCTCAGATATTTTAAAGGTACCACAAATCAAGCATTATGCTTTGGTGGTTCAAACATTTTTCTACAGGGATATGTTGATGGAGATATGGCAGGTGACAGAGATAACAAGAGGAGCACTACATGATATGTATTTACTATAGGTGGAACAACTGTCAGTTGGGTTTCAAAAATCCAAAGTGTTGTTTCACTTTCAACAACAGGAGCAGAGTATGTTATTGCTATAGAGGCTAGTAAAGAAATGATTTGGTTACAAAGGTTTATGGGTGAATTGGGTAAGAAGCATGTTGGTACCATTCCATGACCTCCTTTTTCCTCCTAAAAAATATCATTTGCCTACTTCTTTCCATCATATATCTCTCAGATCCCTTGAAAATTGATTAGTTAATAGTCCTATAGTTATTAAAATGCATTAAAATTGATTTAGGAGTTTTATGTTAACGAATTAGGAATTTTTGCTAAAAATGGCTACAGGAAGTTCCAACATCCTGTAATTGGTTCATTGTTTGACATGTGGCATGACAGCTAGGCTAGAACGAAGGGCAGGGATGAAAAGTAGAATGTCCAAGCATGGACGAATACCTATCCTACAGCAGAATCGACCCTCCTAAATGCGCGGTCAACGAAGATCAAAGTATAGCATGTTGGCGACAAAGGAAGCAACAGAAAAGAATTCTAAATTGATTTAGTTTTGTTCCTTTTTGAAATCAGTTTAGAATAGAAACATTTTAAAAATCATGACATGGTAAAAGCGGCAACAGCCACATCATGAATGTACATTTGTTTTCGAAATGTAAGGGTTGTAAAAACATATGTAAACACAGTTATGAGTAGTCAGTAGTGGGTTATCGTTGTTTCATTTGAAAACAAAGTTTGAATTTAATATCAAAGACATAATTGCAGTCACGATCTTTTCCTTGTTGCGTTGATTTGATAATCGGTTGATCACAGTCCAGTATACCTCTGGAACGCGGATGGGCCCTGCGTTAACTTGGTATACTGTTATTTCCTTTTCATTCGCAACTTTGGGTATTAAATGATATGCACAGTAATTATAGTTGGTTGTTGATTTCAATCGAATGCGTCTGGTTTATGATAGTGCTTGAACAGTTCATCACTGAGATCATGAATCGTATCTTGTAAGGGATTCGATCCTTTGTTGTCTTTTAAAGCAATGCCATGAACTTTGTTATCATTTCAAAGTATGCTTACGATTTCTGTATGTTTTTATCTTGCATGAATATTAGTGAATGCTGAGTATTTGCTGAACAGGGGTTTTATGCATAGTGTCTCTGTAAGGAGATTGAAATCTTGGTTTGCAGTGATACACAGTGTTTTAATATGGTAAATGAATTGAATGACAGTGTTGTAATTAGGTAGATTAACTGAGTGACCTAAGTGTTTGGGTGATAGGTAACATACCTCAATCTTTCGTAAAGAAGTCCTGTGACCTACCATCATAACCACTTAGCTAATAATCCTTTATGTCTATATACTTTAGACGCATGCCTCTAAGTTTACGCATCCTGGTCAATAATAAATATAGCCTAGTCTAGCACCGTAGATAGGACACTACAAAGCATGATATGGGAACGTTATATAGTGATATCCAAAGTGCCATTCATCTTGCAAAGAACTCAACATTTCATTCCAGGACTAAACACATACCGCTCAAGTACCATTTCATACGATCAGTGTTGGAAGATGGAGAGCTGAAGCTGGAAAAGATACACACTAGCCAGAGTCCTGTAGATATGCTAACAAAAGTTGTAACCAGGGAGAAACTAAGAATATGCTTAGTTTCAATTGGTCTTCAAGGATGATGATGAAGATGAGAAATAGCCAGATCCAAAGAGGAGTCATTGTCCACCAAATGAAGCAGTGATGGAGTTGCTACAATCATTCTCCAAGTGGGAGATTGTTGGGTGTGGAGCATGATTGTTCAGTGGTCTTTGTTTCAGCCAGATGTATACCCCATGAAGTTTGTACACCCCTCCACGTGGGGGGGATGCCGGGGGGGGGGGCTTGCTCCCCCAGCAGGGGGTTCGGGGGGGCTGATCCCCCCAGTGGGGGTTCGAGGGGGGCTGATCCCCCTGGGTTTGGGGTTTGGGGGCTAGCAGCCCCCTGACGGGGGTTTCGGGGGCAACACCCTCGAAGCTAAAAACAGATGTAAAATTTCGTTATAAAAGTATAGTAATTTTTAGTCAATTTGGGTCGTTCATTAAACAAATGATATGACGGTAGAACTTATGTTTAGTTTAGGGTTTTTTTTCCCCAGAAGGCAACCCCTCTCTATGTATGAGGGCATTGTATTGAGGTTGTGTAATATAGATGTGTATTCTCTGAGCGGGAAACAAAGAGTTGAGATTGTGAGAGTAAACAGAGGATATTATAGCGGATCTATTGTAGGTTGTGTCTCTTCATTTTGCTGGATAATAGAAAAGAAGGACTGGTTGTTCGGGGTGCACGTAGCCCAAACTAGGTGAACCATGTATATCTGTGTCTCTCTAGTTTTATGCGTTTTCTGTGTTTATATTTCTGCTATATTCTATGTGCTCCATTGCTCTGTAATATATAATTTTCTAACAGATTTCATCTATGTTGTACTCCTCTTTAACACGTCCAATAAAACTCACTCCTGATGGATCTAATTGAATAATTACTCTTACATTGTTGCTTCCAGATATCATTTTCATTTTCTTCAAGTTAATCATAGCCATGTTAGAAAATTCCTGATCCAATCAAAACAACAAATGATAGGGATTACTATCATCCACAATTTTGATCACTTCAAAGTCAGTAGTAGTGTTCACTCCTTCAATGTCTATAGTGATACCTGACAACCTTCCTAGAGGAACAATCTTTTATTGATTCACCATCTTCAAATGGATCGGTGACCATTGCAACTTCGGCTTACCCATCAAATCCCAAGTCTGCTTCAGAAAGACGTTGGCATCAGATCCTAGATCTAGGATAACCTGATCCATGTCATATTCTCAAATCTATGTAGTAAGCCTCATTTCTTTTCTAGTCCTCTTATTATGTCAATGTAGGTTGCTTGCTGCACACATCTCGCTCTGTGGTACTTCCTTAGAAGCACAAGAGTCTATCAATTCCTACAATCCTTCTACAAATTTCTTGTTTCTTAATAATTTCATGCAAGTCTGCAGAAAAGACTTCAAAATATCTAGATCCACATCTTGTGTCACAGATGGTACTATCTTGCAGTTTTTCTTCTATGTTGGTTGCGCGGTAGAGGTCGAAGCACCATCATTCATAAATCTTCACCTGGCCTCCATGAATACTTTCTTTTCCTTCTGAATATTAAATGAAGGGGCTTTCTCTGTATTTTTTCTTATGCATGTATCTTCAACTTCTTTTTTCGCATCGAATTTATCATTTCTAGTCGCAGATCCACTTCTTGTTACAATGTTACTGCGTGGTTCATCCTCCCTCGGATCAACATTCATCATTTGAAGATTTTTTTTGGGCTGCTAGTTCCTTTTCTCTTGCATCTTCATGATAAGGATAGGACATTAATTTATCACGTGATTAAAAGACTTACAGTAGCTATAGGTTGTCACATGGTTTTGAGAATCCCTTGTGAAGTGTCCTTCCTGTCCATAGTTATAGCATATAATATGGCCACATTCTCAAACAGCTCCTCCTCCTCCTCGTCATTGTCCTTGGAAACCTCCTTGACCAACGTTCTGCCTTGGATCCTCATTTGTATGTCCTTCATCTCGTAGTCTATAAGTAATGGTAGTCCACTCCATCATCAAGTCATAACTTCAACAATTTCTCTCGTCACGACCTACTGATTTACAAAAGTTGCAAAACAGCTGCTTTGGGGTCTGTATGTACTTTTGTAATAAATATCGCACCACAAACTTGATCTCGGGTTTACTGGATTAGGTGCTCCACTTGCCAAATAATCTTTGAACATCATTGATCCTTATAATGGCCTTCTTCTTTTCATTTTGTATACCATACTTCTGATCTGGTTTCTTTACCTTTCTTGAGATCTTGCAATTCCAAGGTCAAATTTGCTAGCTGGCTTTGAATATGATTTACTCCTACATGAGTATCTCCGATCAACAAAGCTTCTAGCTTCATTGCAATCTCAAAGGCTTCAACTTGAGTCACGATCTTCTATTGCGTCAAGGGTAACTTGATATGTGGTAGTAGTGTGGCTATAAACCACCCTTTATGTTGTTCTGGGGGTATGTTAAAGCTTACTTGTCACATTAATACCTTGAATCATTGATGCAATTCCCACATAGACTTAGTAGCTGATTGTTTGATTTCCTTCATCTTTGTAATGCACTGTGATTTTGATTTTAGTTTCTTGAATTCTGATACTTCCGCTTTCTTAGTATCATCCAACGAATTATCTATCCTCAACCAAGTATTACATCTCCTTGTATATATTTCATTACTATAAGACCAAGGTCCATGTACCATGGATCTGAAAAAACAATGAACTAACACCCAATGTCTATTACAAAATGAGGGGCTTTGACCCCCCCAAAGCCTCTAAAAATCATGCGGTAAATATAATTCATGGACTCTACATGTTCCGCTCCTCAAGATGTGGAGTATTGGACCAAAACTGGACCAAGTTGGGTTGCGCCCAACATAGTGCACTTAAAAAATACAATTTCTCTCTATCCCTTCCAAAGTACACAACAGCTTACATATTAGTTTGTTGCTCCTTGTCTCTTGTGTCTGCGCCCTACACCCAAGGAGTCTCTCTCTCTCTCTCCTTGAGCGCATGACACACTTTTAGTAAACAATGTGGTCATCCCTTGCTCACTATCTAGCTTAACTACATTTTCAATGTCTCCTACTTCTTTGGGCCTAGCGCATGGCACATTTTTAGTCAACAAGCTCATCACACTATTCCTTTTACTTTCCCACTATGTTGGACCTTAAAGGACTCCTCCTCGTAGCACAAGGCATATTTTAGTGAACAATGGCTCTTTCCTAATCCACTTTTGAACTCAACTGTGCTCCCCCCATCAAACCTTTCCTTCTTAGTCCTTTCACAAGCTTATCACATGCAAATTCTTCCATGAGAAAGATAGAGATAGAATAGATGATTTTCATATTGATTTTTCCTTGTCATTGGTGAACTTCATTGGAAGGTGTATCAGTTCAACATGGAAAGGATATGCTCAAGGAGGATTTCAAGGAGAAGAAGCACTTGTAGAGAAAAAGCACAAGAGAAGAATAATCATGAAGACATGAATCCGATTTTGGACCATGACAGAATGAAGACATTGTAGGATAACTCAGAAGGTCCCAATGTTGATCGAAGTCCCTTTGGAGGGTAAAGATGAAGAAAAAAGCAGATCTTTCATGAAGATGGACTACAAGCAAAATCTACCATCAATGGTATAATACATAGCAGTAAGAAGAGCATCTTGGCATTGCCACATCATCCTGTAGATTCCTAGTCATCATTGCCAAGTCGCAACTTGTAAAAGTTTCATCACAATGTTATGTGTCTCCATGTGCCTTGCCAAATCATATGTGGAATGTAATGATGTATTATCAGAAGAAAAATGATAAAATGTAATGTGTCAAAGTCCAAGAGTCACATGTGGAATATGAAAATTCACATAGTGATATATCAATGAAAGAGCCATTAGGAAAAGTCCAAAAGTATTATAGAAGTTCAAAGGTCATTTAGAAGTCCAAGATTCATGACGGTAGTTCAAGAGTCATGGTGATGTCAAAAGTGATTCCACTTGTTATAAAAGTGTTGACACCTAATCTTTGGGATTAGGAAATCTTATGTAAATATTGTAAATAGAGAAATAAAGTAAGATGGAAGATGAAGAGACATTGGAAGATGAAACCCAATAGTCTCCCTCTCCTTTTATATATTTGTATCCTCTCTTAATACAAAACAACAAGTTCATTCATGGAGTTACTCGTGACCTAACATGGTATCAGATCCAACTCCCATTTTTAGCATTTTTTTCCTATAACTCTTATCTACCGCCCTTTTCTCCTCTTCCACACAAAGTTGTTCCTAATTTGTCCATTTTCCTTATATGAAACTTGGAGTGATTAATTATCCATGCATTGATTAATCCTGGTTGGATTCTGTGTGTAAATGGTTTAAGATTTACATATGTGTTGAACAGTTTACTTTTATTATAGTGCATTGTATTGGATACCAAAAGACCATGTTATGAAAAGCGTTGAGTTTTGGAGCAATTTGTTTTTGGTGTGTTGAATAATTGGTTTAGAGAATGAAATATATGTGTTGATTAAATAATGTGAATGCATCTTAGTGCATTGAGCCTGTGCCACTCTAAAAGAGGAGGACGCTTAAATCGAAGCCAAAGTCGAATCTGAAGTTGTTCATTCTATAGAATCTTAAACAACCAAGTTTTGTGATCTTTTAAAGTCTAGAGTGTAATATCCTATCATGGTATGCGGTATAATTATATGAGTTGGTGAACTCTGAATTGAGACATCTCTTGGTGCATGGCAATGACAATAGGGTCATTTTGGTTGGATGCGAGCCCAAGTTTGGTGCCTCCAAGTTTGTTATGTGTTGAATGGTATGCCTATGTTGAATGGTATGGTTGTGTTCAATTCTTATGTGTGTTGAAAGGAATTTTATTTGGCACATTGAAAATTTTATGGTAAATGAAAGTATATAAAATGCGTTGGGTTTTTTCATAATGGTTGATAACTTTAGAGAGATGAGTTATTAAAAAAAAATCATATACGAGTGTAGTTTCCTTTTAAAATCCTGATGGGTATGACATGCATGGTATATAATATGGAAACACGTATGGTATATGATGGGATAAACTCATGTTGAGTTCATTTTTAAAAGGTCATGGTATATAATATATTATGGGCATATAATATATGAAGTGCATTGAATTGAATAGATATGCCACATATTATATTAAGGAGTGGAAACATTATAATATTAAGGATTAGTGATACATTAATATATTAAGGAGAGGTGATATGATTAAATTATTATTGCGAAGTTTTTTTTCCATCCACATAATTAAATAGAAGACATCAAGGGAGGGTGTGATTTTGAATTGAAAACATATAGTCATTTTGCGAATTCATTCACTCGTCTCCATAGTAGGAGTGGTTATCTCTAGAAAAGAGAATTATCTTGAGTGGTCTAGGAAGATAAAGCACACCTTAATTTTTAATGAGATGTGGAAATGGATATGTGAAGAAGAAGGAGACAATGCACCTGAAAAACCCACTTCAGACAAGGAGCTTTCCATTTGGGAAAATAAGAACAACAAGGGCCATGCCTTGATTAAAAAATCAGTAAATAAAGAGGTGAGTCATAATATTTCACTATTTTCAAATGCCTTTGAAGCCTTAAAGAAGTTGAAGGAATTGTATGACTCACTCTAAATTTGAAGTTGTTCAATTGATGATTAAGTTGTTTGATATTGAGTTGAAAAATGATTACCCTCTATCCTTAGCATCATAAATAATATCCATTATGCATTACATAAAGGCCACTAATGTTGAAATATATGTTCCTCTCACAACCTATTTCAAGTGACTACATCTGACATATTCACATTATCTTGAGTCATTGTAAGCAAGTGGAAAACTTAAGGAGATTTGATTTGAATCCGTTGTGAAGAATTTTGCTGAAAGAGAGAAGGATTTTGGGAAGAAGATAACTCCTTAGTCTTCTAAAGAAGTTGTGTGCCTTGCACAAAAAGAGAAGAATCAGGCAAAATATTCTTCCAGAGGAAGAGGAAGAAAAAAATTTAGAGGCGGGGGGCTAGACATTTCCAAGGAGAAAATTTTGATCTTCATTGCATACGATGCAATAGAGATGGACATGATTCTTCCACATGTAAGCTTCCTTGGGACAAAATCGAACAAGAAATAAATGAAGAAAAGGGTAAAATAATTGGTAAAGGGAAGGGAAAAGAACTTGATTCTTCTAATTATGTTGTGGCACATTGCAACATTGGAGTAACTGAAGACTTATTTAATGCTTCACTTTCTTCATGGAAAAATTCTTGGTTAGTTTATTTAGGAGAAGCTTGCCACATGAACTTCAGAAGAGATTTATTGTAAGAATTCACTGACAATATTTATGGAGCTGTCTACTTTGCAGACAAGTCAAAACTCAAGCCATTAGGGCTTGGCACCATTAGGCTCAAATTACTTGGTCTTCCAGAATTTATTCTACAAGATGTTCTATATCTCCCGAAGTTGAGGAGAATTTTTTTGTCTTTGGTCCACATCCGTTAGCAAGGACAGTCCATTCATATATTTGATGGCAGTCCATTCACTTTTCATGAGTAGGATAGAAGAAGAAAGAATAATGAAGTTGCAAGGAACCTCTACTCATGCAAAAAAAATGCATACAATTCTCACTATGATGAAGGTAAACTTCCATCAAGTATTTTATGGCATGCTAGATTTGGACACAAGAACTATGAAAACCTTCATTTTTTGAAGAAAAATGGTGTTACTAGCTTTCCAACTATTCCTTGGAGACTTAAGAAATTTGATGCTTGTATCTTAGAAAAGCATAACAAACAACCTTTTCATGATTCTCATTCTAGAGCACGTAGAAAATTTGAACTCATTCATTCTGATTTATGTGGACCAATGGTTGTTCCTTATCAAAATGGTAATAAATATATGATGACATTTATTGATGACTACTCTAGAATGTGTTGGGTTTGTATATTGAAGAACAAATATTAAGCTTTTGAAACATTCAAGAACTTTCATGCATGGATTGAAAATGATGCACGATCTCATAGTGGCTCTATTCATATTCATAATGGAAAGGAACATAATTCAAATGAATTTGAAAACTATCTTTATCGTCATGGGATCAAACATCAAACAACCATGCCTTATAATCCACAACAAAATGAAGCAGTTGAAATAATGAATATGACAATGCTAAATATGGTATGTTCGATGATGTTTTTCAAGAATTGATGTTTTTGGTAGATACAATTCTATGTACTATGTATATAAAGAATAGGTGTCCATCTAATGCTATAAAAAACAATACTCCCTATGCAATTTCGTATGGCCACATTCCTTTAGTGAGGAATCTCAGGGTTTTTTCTTCCACCTATTATGCCTTGATGCCTAAGGAACATAGAAACAAAATCAGTGCAAGGGGTCATAAATGTATCTTCTTGGGGTGCTGAAATACCTTCAAAGAATACCATCTCTATGATGAAGTGAATAAGAAGTTTATAATATCTAGAGATGTTCTATTTCTTGAACCTTCCAAGGCTGATAATTTTGTTGAGTGGTAGCTTGATCGCTTGGATCGATTCAGACATGTAAAGTCTTTTTGAGAGTTTGATAATAATATTACACATGTTGATAGGGGGATCCCTATACTAGATCAATATGTGGAATCTCCTTCTAAAAAATTGTCTCCCCTGGATGAAGCTTTAGCCATTGATGACACTTTGAGTGATGTGATTGAAATAATTGGTAAACTAAATCTAGATTCAGCCCCATCTCAATCAACTAAGTAGCTTGGGCCATGTCAGAAATGTCCTCCAAAATGGCTGACAAAGACACTTGAAATTGTTCATCCCGATGAGGTTGGAAAGAAAGGAAGAATAAGCTCAACTAGATAGAATGGAGGTGATGTAGATGATATTGATTCACTTGTTGATACAAATGTTTCTTTTTATTATGAATTGAATTTGTCTACATATTTCAAACCAACTTCCTTCAAAGAAGTTACTTCTCCTGATGAATGGAAAGAAGTGATGCAAAAAATAATATGATTCTTTGATAAATAATGGAACCTTAAAGCTGGTTCATCCTCCATTGGGAACCAAACCAATTGGTTGCAAGCGGGTCTTCATAAACAAGTATAAAGTAGATGGCTCACTTGACAAGCACAAATCTAGGTTTTTGAAAAAAGGTTTTGCACAGAAGGAAGGGGTCAGATATGAGGATACCTTTTCCCCCATAGAAAAATGGGTTACCATCCTAAAGCTCTTTTCCTTGACATCTTAGAACGGTTGGAAATTCCATCAAATGGATGTAAGAACTACTTTCTTGAATGTAGATATGAAAGAAAATGTTTTCATGTCCTAACGAGAAGGATGTGTTATGAAGGGACAAGAACAGAAAGTATGCAAGCTTTTAAAATTCTTGTATGGCCTCAAGCAAGCACCACAAGCCTGATACGAGAAATTGACTGAGCATCTTCTGAAACTCAATTTCAAACATTATGATCTTGATGATGTAACTTTGTTTGTCAAGAAATTTGGAAAAACAATTGTGTATCTTGTGGTATATGTAGATGATATTTCGATGGCAAAAAACAGTAAGAACTATATTACATCCATAAAGAAAGATCTGAGGAAAGGTTTTGAAATGACATATTTAGGATATGTTCAATACTATCTTGGTATTGAAGTAACCCAACTCTTGAAGTTTATATTCCTTTCTCAGAAGAAATACATTTGAGATCTCTTGAACATGTTTGGCATGAATGCATGCAATCCTTTGGCTACTCCGATGAAACAGAACTTAAAGCTCACATCCACTGAAGGAAAACACAACTCATAGGATGCAACGAAGTATAGACAAATCATAGGAAGTCTCAACTACCTGACTATTACCAGACCAAGCAATTCATTTGTTGTTGGAATCCTCTCCATGTTTATACAAAAGCCTTGTGAGGGTCATTGGTCTAATACAAAAATAGTTCTAATGTATTTGAAGGAACTGAAGACTTTGGAATCAAGTATACATAGGTGGGTGACTTCAGCTTAATTTGATACTCTGATTTAGATTTTGATGCAGATAAAGAATCTACTTCTAGTTATATAATGAGTCATGGATTAGGAGTTGTCTCCTGGAGGTCATGTAAAGAGTCAGCTCTAGCAAATTCCACAACTGAGGCAGAACATGTGGTAGCAGTTGAAGCAATGAAGGAAATTATGTGGCTGGTTGTACTTTTTTATGAATAAATTCCTCTCTTGCAAAGTCCTTGGTCATAGTGCCAACATCTAGTTTGACAGAATAACATGATTTTTAGAGAATTTGATAGAAGAATATAAGAGAATTCATGATAATTAAGCAGTCATACTGAATACTTAATCAACCAAATTAACAGATGTAGAGGAATTAACCAAGAAAAACAATTTAGTTAATTAATATCTTTAAATTATTATAACTTTGCAGGGAATTTCAGAGAGATTGACAATCAATATAATCTTACCCAGATCTCCTATGATACCTTGAACATGTGCAGAAATAAGATATGAAAGTACTGGAAAAACAACAGGAAAAACAAATTCTATCATAAACTGGAGCTAGAATACTTCAATTAGGAATTCTGTAATAAACATTTTACAAAGCAATGGGGTTTTGGCATCAAAATCCAACCCATGAGAATTGAAACAATATATAGAACATTGCATTAAGTTGACCATGTCTAGCTTTTTGGAATAAAAATTTGAACAATAAAATAAAAATAAAAAGAGTCTCTGAAAAATTGCAGCAAATTTGGAGTTGTTTGAGATCTTCTGCCTTGAACTCTTGAGCTGCTTAAACTGCTTGTTGGAAAACTGCACTTTGATCCCAGTTTGTTGATCTTTTGCTGCTAGGTGTCCTTTGAATGTTGATAACTCTGCCTCTAAATATGAATAAGAATGATTGTTGATCTTCCTCCTTCTTCAAATGCTAAAATCATGTCTATAATTTGGTTGACTGATCTTTTTTGCTAGGTGTCTCTTGAATCTCCCATGCTTAAATTGACCAATTATTTTATGTCACTTTTTAAAGTGCTTCACCATTGTTGTAAAATATTTGGGAAGAAAATATTTTGATAAATGTTTTCCAAATATTTTTCTTAAACTTGTAAATTCATATTTCTCTATTTTCATGAATTCCATAAATGAAATCTCAAAATATTTCCTCAAATAATTTCATCCCCTAAATCGATCCATTGTTTGAAATCCATGTCTTGTTTTTCCCTAAATTTATATATTTATGAATAAATAAAATTCATAAGCATATTTCATAAATCCATCAATTGATTTCCCTCCCATGGTTTTGAAAATCATGTGTTTTTTTTCCATGATTGGTAAAATATCTCTTAGTTTCCCTTTTCTACTTCCTATAAAATATTTGGATAATAATTTATCCAAATCTTATGTTCCTGTACATTTTCTCTTTATGATTACTTTCCTCTTTATATCATAGAAAAAAAACCAATATTTCTCTTCTCTATAAAATTTCATTTTACCTCATTTACTCAACCTCCTTTCAACTCAGCCTTTCACCCGTAAGTTCATTTCATAAACATATCGCTGTAAAATTCTCCTCTCCAATATCTTCTTTTGTACTAAATTTATAATATATGAGATTGCTTATATATTTCATAGAACCTCCTTCCATTAATGAGGGAAGGAAAACTGTAAAACATAGTAAAGGTGAAAAGTCAGAGGGGGGAGGGGGGCGACAATGGTGGGGGGTAGGTTAAGAGTCGAAAAGGCAACTCCCCAAAAACCATAGATTTGCTATTGATTTGACATTTTGCAAATCTCGATGCATTTTAGATTAGGGTGGGGTGGGGACAAAAAATTAATTTGACTTTTGAATTGGCTGGAGTATAAAAAATCATAATAAATGTGGTTCTATAGTTTAGATTGGTTTTGTAATTTGTTTAACTAATTTTAATATTTTAAATAAATAATTTTATAAAAAATATAATTATATATATTTTCTAAAATTGAATTTCATTTAAAAATAAAAAACTATCAAAAATAACTTGGAGACATTTATAAAAACCTCATACACTTCTTCATTTAGAAATGGAAAGGGTTAGATGGAATGATATTCAAAGGAAGGTATTTTTCAAGGTAAGGATAAAATTGAAGGAAGGTGGCAAATAATTTTTTTACAAATTTGCGACTTCCAGGGTGTCAAAATAACTTACAACATAGCTCCAACCGGGGATTGCTTCCCCCTGTGGGATGCATAGAACCTAGTAGACTAGTTTCCTTAAATATGTTGGGCATGGAGTCAGTTCATAAACCTGTAATCTGCAAATTTGAAACCACCCTGCACTAATCCAGAGACTCTTTCATACTGTAATCTAAAAACTGAACATTGTTGAAGTGAAACAACTGACACTGTAAGTGGAAATAAGCACAACATTTCCTAATGCATTGGGCTATGGAGTCAATAAGTCAATGAACAATAAATTTACTCCTTTCAATCTCCTACAAGTCATTGCACTCAACCAAACCAAACTTCATACTGCAGACTTGAAACACAAGCTAAAACAACTGTTGATCTACTCCATTAATCAATAAATTGCAAACTCACCGATCTACTGCACACTAAATATGAAAATAACTAATTCAATCCCACAAAACCTCTACCTAACTGAACTGAAAATCTGCACTATTAGGTGTAATCAAATTTCCAATGTAACCATGTGGGAAGAGGATTAACTGGCAGATCACTTCGCATGCAGTTGAAGATGTAAAAATATTTTCAATATGAAAGACAAACTCCATAGGTAGTTGATACTTACAACTAAAATTGGAAAGTTGCATCTTCTATAAGCTTTTGAATCTTCTAATCACAGTAGATAGGAAGAGAAATATGCTATTGAATGCTACCATCACTATGAAGAAGAAAAACATGTAGTTGGATGTTATTATTGTAGCGAGAGATGCACTTAAAATTTTGAGCCAGCTGAATCTGAAAACTAGTGGAATCGCCATATGACAAAGTGGAGTCACCAGGTGAAAGCAATGCAAAAAATATCAACTATCTAGTCTTTGTTCACCAGCAAAGAGTAGCTTTAATCATGACCATGATCCGGGGAAAAAACTCTTCGTCGCTTCATTCCCTGGCAACTGCACCAAATGTTGTACTCGTTTCTTATAGGAAGTTCTTGGCTGCAAAACTATGTTGAGAAACCAACTCAACCAGTATTTAGGTTCGAGCTGGCCCTTGAATGAGAGGGGCCTCCCTCAAATATCAATGGGCCTTTTTTAACATTGTTCACTGTCGTTGGATAGCAGCCTATGGATCACAATGGTCATATCTATGATTTATTTTGGTTGGTTGTTAATGATTATCCAATCTCTATTTATGAATAAATCCCTCTCTTGCAGAGTTCTTGGTCAAAGTTCCAACATCCATTTTGACATAATAACATGATTTTTAGAGAATTTGACAGACGAATATAAGAGAATTCATGATAATTAAGCAGTCATACTGAATACTTAATCAACCAAATATAGTGGATGCATGTAAAATATTTCAACAGCCAAACATAACACATTCAAGAGATGACAAGAGGCAAAAATTAACAAATGTAGAAGAATTAACCAAGAAAAACAATTCAGTTAATTAATCTATTTAAATTATTATAACTTTGTAGGGGATTTCAGAGATATTTACACTCAATCTAATCTTACCCAGATCTGTTATGCTACCTTGAACATGTGTAGAAATAATATATGAAAGCACTGGAAAAACAAATCTTATCATAAACTGGAGTTAGAATACTTCAATTAGGAATTCTATAATAATGTTTTTCCAAAGCAACATGGTTTTAGCATCAAAATACAACCCGTTTACTTTACAATTGAAAGTATATATATAACATTACATTAAGCTGATTGTGTTTATATTTTTGGAATAAAACTTTCAACAATAAACGAAAAACAAAAAGATTATTTGGAAAATTGTAGGAAATCTGGAGATGTTTGCAAGTCTTCTGCCTTGAACTCTTGAGCTGCTTAAACTCTTTGTTCAAAAATTTCACTTTGATCCTAGTTCGTTGATCTTCTGCTGCTAGGTGTCCTTTGAATGTTGATATATCTACCTCTAAATCTGAATAAGAATGACTATTGATCTTCCTCCTCCTTCAAATGCTAAAATCATGTCTATAATTTTGTTGATTGATCTTTTTTGCTAGGTGTCATTTGAATCTCCAATGCTTAAATTGACCAATGATTTTATGTCAACTTTTAAAGTGCTTCACCATTATCGTAAAATATTTTGGAAGAAAATATTTTCATAAATATTTTCCAAATATTTTTCTTATATCTATAAATTCATATTTCTCTATTTTCATGAATTCCATAAATCAAATCTCAAAATATTTCCTGAAATAATTTCATCTCGTAAATCCATCCATTGTTTGAAATCCATCTCTTGTTCTGCCCTAAATTTATATATTTATGAATAAATAAAATTCATAAGCATATTTTATAAAACCATGTTAGTTTCCCTTTTTTACATATATTATGTTCCCGTACATTATTTATTTATTATTATTTTCCTCTTTATACCATAGCAAAAAAACAATATTTCTCTTCTCTCTAAAATTTCATTTTACCTCATTTACTCGGCCTCCTTTCACCTCAGCCTTAAACCTGTAAGTTCATTTCTTTTTTTCCCATAAGAAAAAATCATAATTTCATTAAAAAGAGGAAATTACATTCTGTAGATGTTGGTGCATATGTAGTGCATGACCATATCATGTATAAATAGTATTGTTGCCTTTGATCCACACAGGGGGAAACAATAATAAACACAAAACTATGAGCCATATGATAAACAAACTATTACCATGTTCAATGACAATATATACAAACAAAAAAGGCTTGTGCCTAATCAAAACATAACTAAAACAATATCATGAATTATACTTGTAGATCCATAAAAGGCCGATGATAATATTGGCAGAAAGCTTCCCCATTCTGTTCTCGTATCAACTAGATGCCCGACTCCCCGATCACAGCCTCTTTGGATAGGCTATCAGCAGCTCTGTTATGCTCCCTATAAATATGTGAGCAAGTCAATGTGTCAAAAGATGAGATCAATCTCAATGTCTCTTCCAGGATGTGATTTAATGCATATGTAGAACATGTAGATTTCCTGTTTAGCCAGTCACAAATAATTTTAGAGTCCCCAAATAGTTTTAGATCTGTGCAATTTTTCTCCAAGGCGAAATGTATGAGGTGTTTAGCGGTAAGGAGCTTAGCTGAATTGTTTGTGCGTACCCGTAAGTTCATTTCATAAACATATCACTGTAAAATTCTCCTCTCCATTATCTTCTTTTGTACTAAAGTTATAATATATAAGCTCGCTTATAGATTTCATAGACCTTCCTGCCATTAATTCATAAAGTTTAAATAAATATAAATAATGGTTAGGGGGTCCGAATAGTAAATGTGAAATGAATTTTTGAAGGGGTGGGGGGGGGCTAGCGTAAGTTAAAAGTTGAATAGGAAACCCCCCTTCGAAAACCATAGATTTTCTATTGATTTGACATTTCGCAAATCTCAATGCCTTTTAGATTAGGGTGGTTTAATGATTAAGTACAGGGTGGGGACACAAATTTAATTTGACTTTTTGACTTGGCTAACGTATAAAATATGCTAATAAATGTGGTTTCTATAGTTTAGAGATTGGGTTTGTTATTTTTAAACTAAGTTTTAATATTTTAAATAAATAATTTTATAAAAATTTTTAATTATATGTATTTTATAAAATTGAAATTCATTTAAAATAAAAACTATTAAAAATAACTTGGAGACATTTATAAAAATCTCATACAATTCATGCTTTAGCAAATGAAAAGGGTTAGATGGAATGATATTGAAAGGAAGGTATTTGTCAAGGTATGAATAAAATTGAAGGAAGGTGGAAAATAAATTTTTAAATTTTTTGTAACTTCCAAGGTGTCAAAATAAGTTACAACATGGCTCATGAATATTTTGCAAGATTTGCAGCATAAACAAGTGCAATCAATAACTCTTTCGATTGATAACACTTTTGCAATAAACTTGGCTAAGAACCCCAAATTCCATGATCGTACGAAGCACATCAATACAAAATACCATCTAATTCGACATCATGTTGAGGCCAAATCATCCACCTATGACATTGTTCCACAAATGTGCAGATTGTGGACATATTTACCAATGTGCTTGGAATGGAAAAGTTTGAAAGGTTTATAACGATGCTTGGACTCACCAACATCCCTTCAGATTAAGGGGGGAGGGATGTTGACACCTAATATTTTGGATTAGAAAATCTTATGTAAATATTGTAAATAGAGAAATAAAGAAAGATGGAAGACAAAGATACATTGGGAGATTAAACCTAATAGTCTCCCTCTCCTTGTATATGTTTGTATCCTATCTTAATACAAAACAATAATTTCATTCATGGAGTTACACCTGGCCTGACAAAAAGAAATCTGATAAATAAAATAAAAGGCTTTTTCAAGGCTCAGACTTTGGAGAGTGAGCCTTGGCTTCTTGGGCTTGGCATAAGAGAGAAGATCATTCCTTGGAGAAGCAAGAAGTGACTTAATGCTCCATTACTAGAGGTAGTGTATTACTATTGTAACTTTGTACTTGGATCTTTCACTTAATAATCAAAAGCTCATTGAGCCAACACATTTTCATGAATATTGTAGGACTATTCCTTAGATGTTTATGATATATGTTAATTTCATATGTACTAAAGAATTTGAAGTACTTCATTTGCTTTAGTTCTTATATTATTGAAGGTGTGTTGTATTTTATTTAATGATCATTGTGTCTATGTGAACTATTTCTCTAGATAACTAAGAAATTTTTCTTTGCTCTCATGCATCTCTTTTAGGATAGTACTATTACTTTCCTTCTAGATACTCACTCCTATATACCCTCTCATGAAGGCCTCCTTTTGCACATTGTAATTGGTGTTTCACAATGTCAACTTACTTGTTTTTTCAAATGTTATGTGTATAATGTCTTATCTTATTCATTGAAATGAAGGCGAACCTTAAGTTATGTTGGTCGGATTGATACTTTGGATGGGGCTTCTCCTCTAAACGGTGTTAGGTATAATTGGGACTTCACATCGGGGAGACCCCCTGTATGTTGGTGGTATCTCACCATCAACATTCTTGCGCTAGAAGGAGGGCTCGATGGCAAGTTGAACCCATTGAGTCTTTTTTGAACCTCTTATCTTAAATGGCTCATCCCCAAATCATAATCCTTGGATTTTTTTTCTAATAGATCAAATTTTAAATTCCCCATGGAAATAATTAATGACTTATCTCAATCAAAATTTGATGGTGAGGGTGAAACATTCATAGCTCAACATATATCTTCGTTTCTCAAATTTTGTTAATATTATGAAATAAACTCTCAAGATACGACTATTAAATTGTTCACCCTCACTTTTGAAGGTTGAGTTAAGAAATGGTGTCAGAAATTACTAACGGCTTCCATTCATTCATTTGAACAACTTGCTATGGAGCTTCATAAAGCCTTTGACGTGTTTGGCTATCAATATGTTTTTAAAAGGCTTAATTTTCTTAGAATGAAAGCTTGTGAATTTGTAGAGGATTTCCTTCATTGATTTCTTTACCTTTGCGATGAATTTCTGAAGGGAGTGATTGATTAAAATTTCATTAAAGAAAAATTTCAAATTTTGATTCTACTCACCTTGAAATATTTTGAATAGGATCCCCGAGATGATTCTTCCCACCTAGCTTTTGCAAACCATGATACACCTCTAATTTTGGAGGAGGAACCTACTATTCCTTTTGTTCCTTGTCCTCCTCCTTTTCCAGAACCAATTTGGGTGCCTCCTGGTGATGATGTTGAAGTTTGGAAATCTAAAAATGAAATTGCTAATCCATTCATTCAACCTCCATCCACTTTCTATGATCTAGATCCTATTGAGGAGAACTTGGAATGGTTCAGTAATTTCAAGGAGTCTAGAGTGAAAGTTTATCCCTTGGTTTTACAAGATTGCATCAATGTACATATGCCTAATCTTGAATCTAATCCAATTGAAAATGTGGTTCCCTCCAGGGATACCCTAAAACCTATACCATCTATATCTCATGACTCCTTGTTCCCTAGTCCACTTGATCTACCTACTTCAACTATTAATAATCATCAACCTGTTTCAAGTGGTAATCAAGAACAAGGTAGATGTAGAGGAGAAAAGTGTTAGAGATATGTCTTATATTTCTTACCTCTTTCAAGATGATAATTTTACATCTCTAGCTGATCATCAATCTCATAGTCTTGATAACTTGTCAAATGATTCTAAGCCTCGCATTTAAGTTAAGACTTTGTACAGCCATCGCCTTAACATTCATGTTTCCACTAATACATATGGTGATGAGTTCCTAAGTACATCGAATGATATATTTTCTTCGTCAAAGGATTTATATTTGCAAGGTATCGATGTAGAATCTGCTTCTCATAGTGTAAAATATCCATTTATTGGTTGGGATACTCTCAATTCAGAATGATCCTAAAATTCCTCTAATTCATACGTCTTCAGATATCAAGTCTAAAGAAGTAAGTTTCCAGGTTTTTGAATCTTTGGTATGTATGTCTTTAATTTTTATACCGATGACAATGATATTGATCCATTGTTCTTACAATCTCGATCTGATTTAGTTACAAATGGTGCTCCTCCTCTTGAGTCTTTTCATCATTCCTTACCTCATACTACTCATTGTACCCATATTGTTTGATAATTTTGTTATACTAGAAGCCCCTCTAAATCCTTTAGATCTTTATCCGACTGATCGTGATTATAATCAGATACAATATGGTGTGATCCTACAATCAGAGGATGAAAATTTTGAATCCATTATTCTCGATTTGTTCAACTATAATTCTTTCATAAGTCAGGAGGAAGATGTTCCAAAGCTATCTGATCAAGGAAACTTTCCGATTGATGCATTCAAATTCTCTATCCATCAAGAATTTGACATGATTAATCTTAAATCCAATCAAACCAGTGGAACTAATAATGTTTTCATTGATACATTTGATGATAGTGGTGCATGCCTACCTATTGATTTTTCCAAGCCACCTAGATTTGATGATCCACCATCATAAAGTTCAGAGACCTTTCAATAAGCTGAGGCACTTCAACCCTTGTTATTGGTTATGTCCGGTTCTCACAATATTGTTGAGATCTCTAAAATAAGTTGGATCCAAATTTTCATCCATAATTCTTTCCTTAATATTCATCCACTAGTTGTGAGTTCATTCTTAAACGAATTTTAGTGTTCCTAAGTTTATCTTCTTAATCCTAAAGATATAATTTCTAATAAGATAAAGGATTTTTGTTTGGTTATTACCTCTACATGTGAATCCCTTGTATTATACCAAGGGTTGGAGAGTAAATATTTCATTGATCCTTATAGTTTCAAGTCCTATCATCCTAATTGTCAAGGTAAAGGTCATTTTGGGTTGGAGGATTTTTCCCTATCAAATTCTCATGAGATTGATCATCTTTTTATCTCGTTTGTGCATGTTTTTAAGTTTATCATCTTCTAGGAACAATATCTATTCTTGAGTGATAGTGAAAGCTTTAGTTATTCGCTAGATCAAAACCCTTGTGTAGTTATGGTATTATATTCAAATGGACACATGAGAATCAAGAACATTTTATGTTAGTTGATCAATTCGGTCATAATACCAAAGTTTCTCTTTATGATTTGAATGTCTTAACTGAAAATTTATTTTCTCACGAGTATCAAGGTTTTCAAATTGGTTGTTCTGAATATCAAGATCCAATTGTTGAATGGTTATAGAAATCCTAATGGGCAAGCTCTGATGTTAATAATAAGTTTCAATATTTCTTAATGTTTGCAAAAACTTAAAACAAAGATGAATGTACATTCCAAAGCAACATTCAAGGTTTGGATGTTCAACATTTCAATCAACAAGGTAAATTTTGAGATTGGCTCAAACCAATTAGTATGACACATCCTATTGTTAATAAGAAATACCTTTAGTTCATTGTGCAAGTTTTTCAAGTTGTTATCTTTTCTTTTGTACAATGCTTTATATTGCTTTTAAGTGCTCATATATTTGTGATTGTAGGGCAAGAACTGTAGAGGCTACATTGTAAATATCATTACACTTAGCCTTCGCCTTCTAGCTGGTTAGGTTAGGAGTAGATCTAGTTGCATTGTATTTTCCCTTGTACATACATCCTGCATTAGCTCTCTTTAGTCTTCGCTTTGTTTCCTCACTTTTTTCTTGCATGTTTATTTCAGTTCAACCTCCATTTTTTGTGTCCTTTTCATTTTGTTTCATTGTTTTTTCATGTATTTTATTTTTTGTTTCACTTAATAAGACTTTGCATGAAAAATATTGTTGTTTAGCTTAAAAGACAATGTGGAAAAAATTGAAAATGGAAATTGTGGCAATGAAAAATGCTTGGTTAATATGTTATCTTCTTCTCTATTTGGGTTATATATCTTTAAAGTCAATAATGTCTAAATGAAAAAATATGATTCATTTTGAATGGAAATCCTTTAGTAAAACTACGGATCCTGTATATTTATTAGAATCTTTGTTTCTTCCTCAACCTTATTTTGAATGGTGTTTTAACCTGTCGACTCAACCAAGTATTAACTTCAGTTATCTTTCAAATCCCTTAAAAAGGAACCAACCACTTTTGAAAATTAAATAAGTTGGGTCCCCTATTCCACCATAAAAATATAATAAGTTCCTTTTGACATTATATTAGTAACTAAATAAAAAGGTGGAGAAGAGAAAGGCTTCTTGCACAGAGAGGTGAAGCAAGAAACTTCACTAGGGTGCTAAACAACATCGACAAATGTGCTTAACTCTGATTATAAAAATATATATATATACTTACTATCCTCTTCCCTTCTTGAAATAATTGAGGTATGATTTGTCTTGTAAGTGTGTTTGAACCTTCGAAAGGAAGAGAAGAGACTATATATTTAACCGCGAAAAGTTGTAAAGCAAAGACAATCTATATGGTGAATCAATACTTCTTGAAATACTAAGGCCTTGCACTTAAAGGTAAAAACTAAATAGAGAAGTTGGAGTTCTATCAGTGTGTTTCCAAGTTTTGACATTGCTATCCACACCCTCCAAAATTTTACCTACACTTGAATTTGGGAGCCTACTAAGGATCTTACGATCTGTCATTATATGGTCATTTTATTGTTGATTGATGTTGTGCTAAGTGTTTAAGTCTTCTTCCTAGTTTCTAAGTTTCAACGTCACTTTCTCACACATGCTTAGTCCTTGATAAATTCATGAGCACATCTTTTGCAAGCCTAGAGAGTTTACAATTAGTGCACAATCTCCATTTACAATCTCCCTCACTTTGATTACAATTGTACTTATATTTTAGTGAGATTTCCCATAGTTGTACGCTAATCCATCTTCAATTTCATCTCTTATGGTTGCACATTCATCACCTTCAAGGCAAAGTGACCTAGCCTTCTCCTACTTTCCTTAGTCAACTGCAGAAATCTACTCTCCTAGTGAGCCCTCCTAGGCACATATCACATATTTAGGGAAGGTTTATCCACTATTGAAGAAAATTGTGCCCTAAAAAAGGATATCCCTTTTAGAGCACACTTCTAGAAAATAAGGACCTTTTGAGCACACTTATGGGAAACACGGACTCATAGAGTGCACTTTGGGGAAACAAGGATCCTTTGAGCTTACCTCTAAAAAAAAGGACCCTTAGAGTACACTTCGGGAAAAAAAGGACCCTCTGAGCACACTTTTTGGAAAACAAGGACCTTTAGAGTGCACTTATGGGAAACAAGGATCATCTAAGCACACTTTTTGAAAACAAGGACCCTCTAAGCACACTTCTGAAAAATATGGACCCTCTAATTGCACTTCTAGGAAAAAATGATCCCATATCCCTTTCATAGAACATTTAAGAAAAAAAATGTCTTTCTCTCCCTTCTAGAGCGCACAATGCACTCTTAAGTAACAATTTTCCCCTCCATGTATCTTGTGGCTACACCCTGTGCCCAAGTAGTCTCTCTCTCTCTCCCCCTGAGCACATGCTTCACTTTTAATAAAAAGTGGGGTCATCCCTTTCTCACTATCTAGCTCAAATTCACTTTCATTGTCTCCTACTCCTTTGGTCCTAGCGCATGGTGTAATTTTAGTCAATAAGATCATCTCACTATCCCATGTACTTGCCAACTACACTAGACCTTGAAGAACTCCTAATTGTGTAGGGTGTATTTTTAGTGAATAGTGGTGCTTTCCTAAGCCAATGTTGAAATCAACTATTCTCTCCTCATCAAGCCCTTCCTTCTTAGTCCTTTCACAAGCCTACCTCAAGCAACTTCTTCCATGAGAAAGATAGAGATAGAACATATGATTGCCATACTGATTTTGCCTTGTCATGAGTGAAATTCATTGGTAGGTGTACCATTTCAACATGGCAAGGAGATGCACAAGCAAGATTTCAAGGAGAAGAAGCACTTGTAGAAAAGAAGCACAAAGAATAATCATCATGAAGACATGAAGCAGATCTTGGACCATGACAAAATGAAGAAATTGCAAGATAACTTAGAAGGTGATGATGCTAATCCAAGACACTTTGGAGGGTAAAGATGAAGAAAAAAGAAGATATTTCATGAATATGGAGTTTAGAATAGATTTACCATCAAGAATATGAGACATAGTAGCAAGAAGAGAAACTTGGCATTGCCACATCATCATGAAGATTCCTAGTCATCATTTCTATGTTACGACTTGTACAAGTGTCAACACAATGTTATGTGTGTCCATGTGTCTTGCTACATCATATGTGGAATGTAATGATGCATTATCAAAAGAAAAATAACAAAATGTAATGTGTCAAAGTCCAAGAGTAACATTTGGAATATGAAAATCCATATAGTCATATATGGACAAAAGAGTCATTAGGAAAAGTCCAAAAGTATTATATAATTTAAAAGGTCATTTAGAAGTCAAAGAGTCATGAAGGTAGTCCAAGATTCATGGAGATATGAAAATAAAATCCTCTTGTTATAAAATAAGCCTCATAACTCAAGCAAAAGGATTTTTGGAGCCTTAGAATTTAGAGTGCTAGCCTTGGCTTCTTCATCTTGGCATAAGAGAGAATATCATTCCTTGGAGAAGAAAGAAGTGACTTAATGCTCCACTACTGGAGCTAGTGTATCACCATCATAACCATGTACTTGGATCTTTCACCTAATAATCAAAATCTCATTAAGCCAACACATTTTCATGCATATATTGTGAATAGTATAGGACTACTCCTTGGATGTTTGTGGTATATGTTAGTTTCATATGTACTAAAGAAATTGAACTACGTCATTGTCTTTGGTGCTTATCTTCTTGAAGGTTCGTTGTATTTTATTTAATGACTATTGTGTCTATCTGAACTATTTCACTATATAATTAACGAATATTTCTGTTCTCTTATCTGCCTCTTTTAGGATAGTAGTATTACTTTCCTTCTAGAGACTCGTTCTTGTCTCCCCTCTCACGAAGGCCTCATTTTACACATTGCAATTGGTGTTTCACAATATCAACTTGTTTGCTCAAAGGTTGTGCATAATATCTTATGTTGTTCATTGAAACTAAGGTGAACCTTAAGTTATGGTGGTCAGGCCAATGCTCTAGATGGGGCTCCTACTCCAAACAGTGTGAGGTCTACTTGGGACTTCATATCAGGGAGACCCCTTCTATGTTTGCAGTATCCATCACCATCAACAAAAGGGTTTTACTAAAGTTGTCCCATCCAAGTTGTAGGAAAGAAAGTCATTCTTTATGATGAAGTTATTGATGTTGCTTTGGGATATAACCCTATCATATGTAATAGCTTTATCTATGACATGAAGGAAATTTGATTTTCAATTTCCCATACCATGAGATTCCCTCATTATGGGAATATAGTCATCATATAATAACCTATATACCATAATCTTAATCTTCATATCAACCCTAAGAATGTCATCTTTTCACCCATTTGGAATCAACTCACCGCTTCACTTTTTGACATCATCCATGGGGTCTATAAAGGATCTACCATGCTTGGTACTAACTATGGTCATCCACCTATAAATGATCCACAAATATCATCTCTAGTGTGCATGGTGTCCTCCTCCCAAGCTTCTCAGAGATCTAACATTTTCTCCTCTTATCCAACTCCTTAGCATGCTACTCTTGCATCTTAAACAACTTCATTTTGAGGAATCACCACTATACACTATCCATTTCCCAACTCCTATAATAGTGATTACCTTGGTCATAGACACATTACATTAAAATCTATTAAAAAATCAAATTTAATATTAATTTTACTAATAAAAAATGACCTAAAAAATAACAAGAATGTGTTTGAATTTACCTTGGGGATTTTGTTTTAGTTGTTGGATCCCCACACACCTACCACACTATTATTACAAATTCATTATTTGGACACTTGTTTAGCCCATCACCACAACTCTTATAATTATTACATATTTTAATTCATAGTCTAGTTCTACACAAGCTAGGAATTTAATTGAAAAGAAAAGAAAAGATAACAAGAGAGGAGGCACCGATAATATAGGCCAAGCTATGGACGTGGTTAAAATTTCATAGCTTGGTTCTCTATAATTTTGGATATATAATTTGAGGAAGTTTGGCTTCTTGCATGCTCCTAGAATCTACTTCAAACAAGTCAACTTGGAATTTTCACTATATATTTTCTTCTAGGATGTTTTAGACTATGAAACTTGTAGGATATAGAAAAATGATATTCATGTACCTATTGTTCAAATTTCATAACATTCTTTACTATAATTTTGGAGATATTCTCTTAGGAAAATAGGCCTCTTGAATGATCTTTAATTTTGATTCAAACACTTCAATTTGGTATTTTCACTATATCTTTTTATCTAGGATGCTTCACACTATGAAACCTAGATGATATAGATAGAATATATTCATGTAAATGTGGTTAAAATTTCAGATATTGGTTCACTATAGTTTCAAATATATGCTTTGATTTATGTTTTCTGAATGCTCCTACAATTTTCTTCAAACATGCTAGTTTAAAATTTTTGCTATATCTTTTCTTTTGGGATTTATTCGACTATGAAACTTGGAGGATATATTTAACACCACTCAGTCGATTTCCTATGTAAATAAATAAAAATAATAACCAAGGTCATGGGACACGTATTCCAAGATGAATTTTTGGAAAAAACATAGTGATAGGGATCATTGGTGATTAATAAATGGCTATGGAAGTTGGCAAAGAGAAATTGGC
Source organism: Pinus taeda (assembly GCA_000404065.3). Lineage (NCBI taxonomy): Eukaryota > Viridiplantae > Streptophyta > Pinopsida > Pinales > Pinaceae > Pinus > Pinus taeda. The sequence continues at coordinate 208,450 of APFE031507274.1, forward strand.
CATAATTGGCATTTATTTCTGAAAATAATGGAAAATAGGAGAAAATGAAGGTGAAAGGTCACATAATTACATGTGAGGAAAATTGAGGAAATTGAAGAAAATAGAGGCTTTAATGATAAAAATTCTTCTGAGGATCAATTCACAACTTTTGTCAGTCTTAGATTGGAGCTCTCTTCTATTCTCTCTATCTCATACTCTTGCACACTTTGAGAAATTTCGAGCATTGTTGGAGCATGCTTGGAGCGCTATAGTTTTCATTGGATTTGGAGAAAGAAGGAAAAAAAAGTAGGAAAGCGCAAGGGGATAGTGGGATCTACAAATACAACGCGATTGGCTTATAGGTATCGAGTTGCATGTATGATTTCATTGCAAGTTTTGGAATGCATGGTATATACATGTGGTTATTTGGTTATGATTTTTCATTGGCATGGAGGATTGTCTAGATTGACAGTGATTTTGCCTAGCCTTGCCATTTCCTAGACAACCACAATGTTGTGGGTTTTCTACTTGTTGTTTCTTATTGGTGCTCAGGTTCCTTATGGTTGTTGGTTGAGTTACTAGTTCCTAGAGTCATTGGTTGGAACAAACACTTTGGAGCCTTGGAACAACTTCAGTTGAGTTACTAGTCTTGGAGCCTTGGTTGGACAAACAATTTGGAGACCTTGGTGGGTTGAGTTACTAGTCTTGGCGACTTGTTTGGAAAAATTATTTGCAGCCCTGGAAGGTTGTATGTTGAGTTATTAGTTCCTGGAGCCACAGTTGGGACAAATTCTCTAGAGCCCTGAACAACTTGGGTAGAGACTGATCTGGTTGGTGTTAGTGATGTCTGACTATGAGGTGGCATAAATGGTTGAGGGTTTAGGTGTTTTTGCCTATGGGAGCCCTTGTTTGGTGTTTTTTGGTTTATTCCATTAGATCCCACATTCACATTTTGAATATGGTGCAGGGTTGATTGGATGAATGAGAGATTTGGTTAAGCCCAATCTATGGTTGGGTGGTATGTGCAAGTCCCTAACTTGGTTGGATTTTGCATATGTTAATAAGAGCTCTTTTCCTCTTGTATTTTCATAAGAAATTATACTTGTTATTATGTGGCCTTGATTGTTGCTTTATCATAGTGTATATGTTGTTCATTTTCTGGTTATATACTGGTAATATGATCTGTGTTGGTTATGGCTCTTGATGTGTCTTTCCTTGTTAATGAATGGCTAATGAATACATGAGATAATAGATGGTATTTTATCTATTATGAGAGAGAATTAAACTTTATTGATGATTATCATATAAGTATCAGCCCTCTATGTTTAAATATGCATTCATGACCTGTAGATTACATGTCCTCAACATGTTTGACAAAATAACTATCATGGCTAGGCCTGGTTAGGTCAAGTAATTGAATAAATTTTGAATGAATAAATTTTCTTGATGTCATTATTGATTATGGAAAGTCTCACTGAGTTCTGGGTAGTGGTCTGGAGGCTAACCTGAAATTTAGGCTCAAAATTCCAGACCGCGTGCTCTGAACTGGACATTTTAGGTTACAACCACATGGATGCAAGCTTGTGCATGCAGTTGGAGGCTTCCAACCACATGGATGACTTGCTATGGGAGAGGTTGGAGACCCATGTTAGAGAAAATGGTGTCCATATTAGGTTTTGGCCACCTCGGGTAGTTACTGAGGCTTTGAGTGACCTGTAGCCCCTATAGAATGTTATGAGATGTCATTTTGTATTTCGTAGTTAGCCCCACTTCCTTAGTGGAGCTAGGATGTCGAGTCATGTTATAGTTTCTACTACTCTCATGTTTACCCTATCACACTGATGAAACTAGGTAGATACGGGAGGGGTGGTTACATATTGGTATCATAGCTCCCAAGTTCAACATTTGGACTAGATGTGTGGAATGTGTTTTTCATATATGCATGTTAGTTTTATATGTGTTCGTTATGCATACGTTGTGATTGTCATGTAGAAGTAGATGATCTTGATGTTGAGTGGATTGATACGTTGATATATATATATATATATATATATATAATATATATATATATATGTGTGTGTGTGGTGGGCGGGGGGGGGGGGGGGGGGGATTATGTTTATATTTGGTTATCTAACATGTTATGATTGCAGGAAGAAGAGTATCAAAGATGGGAATAAAAATGGTGGAATACAGTTCACGTGACTCTCCCTATAGGTCAGATGAGCAACATGGTGATGAGTAATCCCCTAACATAACAGACACATTGAGAAGTTTGAAAGAAGAGATCAAAAGTTGTAAGGCAGATAATGACAAAATAATCTAGTCATAGGAAAGACTTTCTAGGGAACAAGAGAAAAAAGAAGAGGTTAATGCAGTCGACATTCAGAAATTGTCATATTTGTAGAGACAGGGACCGCTTAGGATCAATCATGGATAGGAGGAAAGGACCAATGGGGCATATGGCATAAGGTCCCAGTCGGGATACATGTTTGATAGGGATTATATAATTAGAAATGGTAGATTCTTAGATACACATAATAAGAGGGGTAATTAACATGGATTCTATTCAAGTTTTGGATCAGAGAGACAACATTTCCATCCCCGTCACCATTCGTATAAGATGAGTGAGAAGCATTACTTTCCAGAGGAATTCAGGAAAGAAAAGCTTCCTTCCTTTGATGGATAAATGAAGAAGTCACTTGATGTAGAAGCATGGTTGTTTGGATAAATAAGTTCTTCCAGTTGCATGATTACTCAGAGAATATGAAAGCTAGGATAACTACTTTCAGTCTTAAATGGAAAGCAAACATTTGGTGGGAAGAAATCAAGAATGTCAGAGGCATTTAGGAAAAAGATTTGAATTGGAGTGAGTTCGAGATAATTTTCACGAAGAAGTATCTATATGAAAGATACTATGATGATGAGGGAAAATAATTCCATGAGTTGAAGATGGCATCAATGACTGATGAGGAGTATACTAGAAAATTCTTGGAATTGTTGAGATATGTGCCTTACCTTGGAGGAGAAGGTCAAGATTCAGAGATTCATAAGTGGGTTTCCGATATCATTCAAGGATAGTATTAAGTTTTATGAGCCTAGATTGCTAGAGGAAGACATCAAAATGTTGAATCATTTTTATGATAAATAAAAGTGTAGGTGTCATTCTAAGTAGGATTGGAAAGGTAATGAGAAGAATAACTCAAAGTGGGTTAAGAAGTGAGGAAAAACACAAGATGCAACTGACAAGGAGAATGAAACACCACACATTAATTTTAATGCATCTAACATAGGATAGGGATTTCTGTTTGAGGAGAAGAATAAGGGTGATGGCAACAAGCCTTTACTGTGTTGAACTTATGGAAAGGATCATCGTAGGAGATATTGTCCACAACATATGGGTGGCAGACTGTAAATTTACAATGCATAGTAGGAACACAAAGTGGGGAATGTTCGAAAAAGTATTCCTGATATTTATGTAGTGTTGGATAATAGGAAAGTTGATCATCAAACATTTATTATCAAGATGGAAGGTCATATTTGTAATCAAGTTGTTTCTACTTTGATTGACCTTGGATCTAACCATAGTTATTTTAGTCCTGACCTAGTGGACAATGTTGGAAACAATGATAATACTGAGATGGGGGATGTATCAATATTAAGGATAATTTTAAAATTTTATGTGTTTTTACTTTTCGTATTCAAGCTTGGCACCCATCCATATAATCATCAAAAATATGTAATATGGAAGCAACTAAAATCAACATACAAGCATACACACCATGAGTATTATACACATTAGACACAATTTTTTTCACGTGGAAACCCTTTTGGGAAAAAACCACCAAGATTGTTGTTGTTATTGATGTAAAATAAGAGCACCTACTCTATTACATCAATCTGTTTTGTGAGCACCCACTCACAGGAAGCATGAAATCCCTTTGATTGTTTTCTAGCACCGACTAGCCGGAAGAACCAACTCCCTCTATTTGTAGACACATGTCCATCTTACCAAAAGCACCATGTAAGGCACTGATCTCATAGATTTGTTTCAAGCACCAACTTGCAGCTCCTTTGATTTATGCAAGCACCAACTTGTACAAGGCACCAACCCCCAAGCCTTCTCAAGCACCCACTGGAGAATTAAAGCACCAACTTCCTGTATGCAGGCACCAAACCACACTCAAATAAGAACTGAATGTTCTCTGTAATTTGGCAGCCACTCTACCTTATAACAACTTTGTCTTCTTCTCACTCTACTCACTCTGCACACTTTGCAGAAACCCAATGATCTGGTCAACAACAGTCACTCATCACCATTCATGTAGATCTTTGTTTTGCTCTTCATTGGCATGCACTTAGTTGTCACCCTTTTGTTCTCCATAGCACAAACATAGCTCTCGACCTCCTTTCTCTATGCATAGGCACTTTAGGCCTTTGTCACAACATAGGCACCTTCAACCTTTCTCTCACAGTAGAGCAACTCTTCCACCTTACACAAAAAACAAAGGAAAATACTGACCTTTACTCACAGAGTGCAACTCTTAGGGTCTCTACCTCTGCATAGGCACTCTTAGCCTTTTTCTACAGAACTAGCTCTCACTCAGCCTTACAAAGTAGTCCACAAAAAAAATCTTTTCCACTTCACTCTCTTGCAATTATACCGCTTTCCCCCACTTTTCTTTTCTGAGCTTCTAGATTTTGTTCCTCTGCTACCTCCCTAATCAATGTTGTCACACTATCCTACATTCAACACTCTGAAAGTGTACCTTGGCATGGCCCTTCCATTCTGCTATTGCGTCTACCACTGCATTAAACAAGATAATGGGCACCTGACTATTTCTCCATACTACGAATGAATTCTCAGTCTACATGCACACTCCAACCAGGCATAGTCCTCTTTGTGAACATATCTCTTATCACTGAGTCTCTCCATGCTCATTTATGGTTTCATAGTACTTCAAGATGGCTTCTCTATGGACCATTGTCCATGTTGCCTTGTCTCAATTTTTTTTTTTTTTATCTTTGATGGTCGCCATTTATTCCAGTGACCAACTCCTCTGAGCACATTTACTCTTTAGCTACCGACCCATATGCCTTTAAGTCTCTGTATTAAACTATTGGAGCCCAATATGTGTTGTATTATTGTAATAATTTTATATCAGAGCTTTTTCTCATCGGGACTTTTATTCTTAAAGACATTATGAAAACAGTGAGTTCTGATGTCCTTGGCCCTTTTTGTTTAGTCCCTTTATATTTTCCTCCATGGGACTGGGTGCAATGACCATAGGTTTAGCCTTAAGGCACTAAGTCCTTTAGCATTCTGTTGGGGCCATTTTTCTTTTGTTAAGAGCTTAGAGCCCTTGGTTCTATAAGTTATTTGACCAAGTGCCAACACATCGGAAGCTCCCCTTATCGACCTTTTTCAATTGCTAACTGCTATAAAGTGCCAACATCCACAATCCTCCGATTGTCAACTTACGATATGATGTCATCACTTCCATGTAGTGAATCCTAAGTGGTGACATGTGTCACCCAAATATGGCCCATTAGATCCCATCAAAATGCCAAAAATTCTTATCACGTGTCCTTCTGTACCACCACATCATCCTAACGTCAACTGCCACTTATCCCTTATCGAAGCTAACCAAACATTGCCATGTGTCCTTGTTGGAGACAATCACATGATGACATATGTCCTTATCGGATCCAATCATATGCCACCACATGTATTGCTAGAGGAGAAAGAAAAGGGCTTGCCCACCTTTGGTTTTGCAATGAAATCCTTTGTTAATTCTCTTTTGGCCTTCCTGGAAGCTTTTAATGTTATCGACACTTTTAACATATTGTAAATTTTTAAAGGCTTCACACTTGGAAAGTTCTGATATTTGAGATCACCAATATGTGATACACTAATGTGTCGATCTCTGATATTTCGATCTATCGATATGTGATACAATCTACTCTGATGTTGCGACTATCGATCTCTGATGTCTCTGGACCTTCGATATGCAATGCACTGATTTTCCTTACCTCCGATGTGCCAACACTTCAATATCTTAGTACCTTCGTTGTTGCAATGTGCTGATTTCCCTGACCTCCGATATGAGAATGCTATATGCCTACTTCTCTGAACCTCTGACATGTGATCACTGATAAATCAGACCTCTAATATTCCTTCCCAAGGCTTCAATCCTTGAACTTCAGCAGACCATTTTTTTGATCCACGAGTCCATTGTTGGATTCCCACAAATCATTGGAAATCTTGTTCAGAGCATTATCCAATGGGGAGGGTCAGATGTAGGCTTTGAGTCCATCATCTATCTCTAAGATGACTCCAAAATATCTGCCACTCTTCTTCTCCTTGAATCTCTAGACAAACGAACTCACAACCACCAAGGTGATCCTTTTCATGAAGCCTGTAGCTATTATGGAGTTCCTACAATCCATCATTGTAATCATCATTTTATGGATTCTCCAATAACCTTGCTACTGTGATGATTTTATACAAGAAACCTGCAACTACCATGGGATTCCATCCTTACCAACATGGTAGTCATCATTTTATGGCTTTTCCACTAAGCCTGTTTCTATGATGATTCTCTACTTAAGGCTTATAGATATCATAGGAATCCTTCTGAGCCATGAAAAACCATTGGATTCCTTATGGGCCATCACTGCCAACATCTACTGCAAAAAGCATCCCAGCTAGTCTAGTTGACATCAATGCCAACAGTTAGGCATTGACCCTACCAACAGTTAAGCAATGCTAATTTCCCAACACATCTTCCCAGTATGACTGTTGACATCAATTCCAAAACAATTGCAGGTTCCTTCACTAGGCCATTGGTCATCCAAACAATGCCAATTGACCAACAATCTCACCCTTTGGCATTGATGGAAACACTCCATCCTTCTCTTCATGTGGTGGCCAAACTTGATGTTGCTTCCACACATCTCATTGCATGAGACACCAATGGTCTGATTTCTTCCTCACAAGCCATCACAACTTCTCCACAAATTCTCCCCCCCTTTGACATCAATGGAAAGGGGCTACAAGCTGCCTTTCTCTCCCCATGCAATCACCGACTGTGTATACCAGAGTCTAGCTATTGAGATGTGCATTTTGCTTCGCATACATCTCTACCAGGGCTATCGCTATTGTTGTTCCATAAACTTGGCATATTTGATGTGCTCCCCCTGAACATATACTTCCTCTTCTTTGTCCTTCTAGTTTTGGACACTTATGGTTGTTGGCTGAGCACTCTCTCCACTAATGCATATTTTGTATAAAAAAATGTTGATACCCATTAAACTGCTCATCGTGTTACTAATGTTGCAAATACAAATTGATGATGATGCATGTTGGCTCACACTTCTTTGTTGTTGCTGCTACTTCCAAGTCTGTGGTCACATTATTGAGCATCTCCACTTCTCCCCTTGAGATCATTCTCATATAGTAGGCATTTCTTCTTATACCAATTGCACCAAAAGAAATGATACAAATGGAACAATGTACAAAGAAAAATCTAATATTTCTTTTCTCAGAAAGGAATGTCCATTTGCACACAAGGTTACTCAACATGAGCCCAACACAAACAATTGACATAGCTATACCATTTGAGGGTTAAGGGACCTGAAAAATATTACACCAATTGTGTTTCATGAACACAAGACTGTTATGCATAATCAAATTCCCAACTTAAATGAAATAAGGGTATTTCACTAAAGATACAAACCTTTCACATGATCAACAATCTCCCTTTCTGAGGTTGCCCATTGTTTCCTGCTACTGCTTATCAAATTGGCTCCCATTGAGCCAACTCTCCTTGATCTCCTGCAACAAATTTCTTTCCTCTACGTGGGGACTAATCCGATGAACCTAACTTGACTATGAGCTTCCTGTCATTCCATAGTTCCACTAAAACCCATCTTCTTCCCACAACATAAGATATTGTTGTGTACTCCTGATGATGGCTTCATCAATCATATGCACCTTTCTATTAGTTCTCTTGGATTCCTACATCTGATTAATTCAACCTCTCTTGAGGCCATTCTCTTCCTTCATTTAAGAGAAATAGAGGATCTACTCCCCCTAAGAAGATCATCCTCCTTCTTCCTCGAGACCTTCAAAGGTCGATTTCTGACAGAAGAATTACCATCTTGCTTATTCTTTGTCCTTGGTTGGGCCTCTTCTCGACTACACATGGGTAGAGGAACCTTCTCTTTTAACTCCTCTTTCTTCACCAAAATCATTTTGATGCCTTTCTCCCTTACAGAGAGGTCCATCACATGGGTAATAGGATCATTCTCCTTATTTATTCCTCCTCTTTTCATCTTGCTCTTTTGACACATAGCACTGAAGACAAGTCTATATTTTTCAACTCCATTCTTTCTCCTTGTCTTCAAATTACAAGCTGCTGCATTTGCATGAATATGCTAAGAAGCATTCCATTTATTCTGATTTATGCAGCTAGCTCTCTTGTGCCCAAATTTTCCACAATTGTAGAATTTGATTTGACCTAAGAATGGGGAAAAGGATTTACTCTTTTTGGAAATGTTTTTGTCACAACTCCTATCATGGAAAACATGTCTTCTTCTGGCCTTTTTGTGCATTTTTTGGTTGCTACTACCAAACACATTTTGTTTTCTTGAATTCCATCTACAGTCTATGGCTTTATGCCCAAAATTATTGCAAGCAAAACAATATCCACGAAAAGGATTTTGATGACATAGGCTACCTTTTCTTTTTAGCATTTTCCTTTGAGTAGGAAAGGACCTCTTTTGGCTCTTCATGTTCCTTCCATGAAATTTTGCATTAATTCTCTACACTTTTTCTTTGAGATGCCTAGCTCTCTTTTGCTGCACTACTGACTGTTGCTTCTTAGCCTTTTGCTACTACCTCTTATTCTCTTTTTGCTACTACTTTCCATGTTGTTGTTGTTTTCCAACAACCTTTCTTTCTTTCTTATTGTTGGAACTTTAGACTCCCTTTACCTGGGGAGTTGACCTTTCAACCTTTGCCTTATTGGAGCTAGGTGCTTCCTTGAAACATAAACTAGGCTTGATGAGAGGCGATATTTTCTTTCCAATAATCTCATCCAAGACTTTCTTGCCCCCCTTAAGTTTATTATAATGAGATAGATTTACTTTTGAATTTTCTAAGTCATGTGTTAAAGAGACTACCTCGTTTTGTAGTCTCCCACAGTAAGATTCCTTCTCACCCAGTTGTTTGGTTAACTTTCCATTCATTCTTTTAGCCTCTTCATATTGAGCATTTAAATCAACTAATGTTTTGCTCAACTTCTCATTCTCAAGCTCATAGATTTTCAATTTCTCCTCTTGTTTGAGTTTTTCCTCTGATAGGTCCTTGATCTCCTTTAGGGAAGAGATCAACTTCTTTCTAAAATATATCCTTTCATCTAGATCTTTATCCTCGCTATCAAAGGTGTTCGCTGAGTTACTGCAAAGATCTAAGCCCATCTCTGTGTCCATGGAGTCTTCCACAAGTATAATGGTTATCCCTTCATCACATTCAATGATAACCCTATTCTCTCCATGGAATGTACTCTCTTCTCCATCAGAGGATCCCTTATTTGCTATTGTTGCTAAAATGGGCGTGTCTTCGTTAAAGCTACTAGATGCATGGGTCTCTCTATCTTCAAGTGAATCACATGAACATCTAGATAATGAATACACTATTTCATTACATTTATCACAAAACAATACCATACCTTCTGAGAAACATGGTATCTCCATTGAGACATCTTCATCATCAACATGAGTGTGATGAGCAATAACATCTACATGCTTTGGTTCATTGGTAGAGAAGTAGGGCTCCTCAGCCTCTTCTTGGGCCACATGGCTATCGTCATCATACATACATTGTAGTCTATCCAACACTTCCATTGTTGACTTACAATTCCTTACTTTATCAGCATCTGGCTTAGGAAGCCCTTTCATGATGACTGCCTTGGATGTTTTAGTCTGCTCATTCTTTTCTCTACTCACAATGGAGATATACATGTCAACATTTAAGGCGAGTAAATATTCCAACATTAAAACCTCCCAAACGTCATAGTTTGATCCATTTATAAATAGAACTCATTTTGTTGTTAGCCAAGATGGATTACCCATTGTTTCCCTTTGATATACCTTCTAGCGATTTAGTTATTCCTGAAGGAACATGGCTCTAATACCAATTGTTGGAAACAATGATAATATTGACAGGGGGGGCTGAATCGATATAAAGGATAATTTTTAAATTCTATGCCTATTTAATTTTCTTATTCAAGCTTGGCACCCATCCATATAATAAAAAAAAATATGCAATATGGAAATAGCATGAAATCAACATACAAGCATACACACCATGAGTATCATAGACATGAGACACAAGGTTTTTCACATGGAAACCCTTTTGTGAAAAAACCAGAAAGCTTGTTGTTGTTATTATGTAAAATAAGAGCACCTACTCTATTACATCAATCTATTTTGTGAGCACCCACTCACAGGAAGCACCAAATCCCTTTGATTGTTTGTTAACACTGAATAGTAGGAAGAACTGACTCCCTCTATTTGTAGACACCTGTCCATCTTACCGGAAGCACCATGCGAGGAACCGACCTCACAGATTTGTTGCAATCACCAACTTACAAGTCCTTGGATTTATGCAAGCACTAACTTGCAGTAGGCACCAACCCCCAAGCCTTCTCAAGAACCCACTGGAGAATGGAAGCACCAACTTCCTGTATGTAGGCATGAACCCATACTCAAATAAGAACTAAATGTTCTCTGTAATTTGGCAGCCACTCTGTCTTATAACAACTTTTTCCTCTACTCGCTCTGCTCATTCTGCACACTCTGCAACAACCCAATGATTTTCCCAACAACAGTCACTCATCACCATTCATGCAGATCTTTGTTCTCTGCTCTTCATTGGCATGCACTTAGCCATCACCCTCTTATTCTCCATAGCACACACATAGCTCTTGGCCTCCTTTCTCTATGCACAGGCACTTTAGGCCTTTCTCACACAACAGGGAAAATCTTTCGCCTTACACAAAAAACATAGGAAACTACCACCCTTTACTCATAGAGGATAGCTGTCAGGGTCTCTACCTCTGCATAGGCACTCTCAGTCGTTTTCTGTAGAACAATCTCTCGCTCAGCCTTACACAACAGTGTGTAAACACAAAAATTTTCCAGTTTGATCTCTTGAAACTATACTGCATTCCCCCACTTTTCTCCTCTAAGATTTTGGGTTTTGCTCCTCTTCTTCCTCCCTGATCAATGCTGCCACACTATCCCACATTCAACACTTCGCAAGTGTACCTTGGCATGGCCCCTCCATTCTATTGTTGTGTCTGCCATTGTGTTAAACAAGAGAATGTGAACCTAACTATTTCTCCATACTAAGAATGAATTCATAGTCCACCAGCACACTCCAACCAGGCATAGTCCTTTTTGTGAACATATCTCCTATCAATAAGGCTCTCCATGCTTATTCATGGTTTCACAATACTTCAACATGGCTTCTTTGTGGACCATTTTCCTTGTTTCCTTGTCTTAGAGTTTTCTACTAATCTTTGACAATCACCATTTATTCTAGCGACCAAATCCTCTACACTCATTTAGTCTTCAGACGCCAATCCATATGCCTATAATTCCCGTATTACACAAATTGGAGCCCAATATGTCATGTATTATTGCAATAGTGTTATATCAAAAAAATTTCTCATCGAGGCTTTTATTCTTAAAGACATTACGAAAACAGGGAGTTTTGATATCCTTGGCACCTTTTATTTAGTCCCTTTCTATTTTCCTCAATGGGACTAGGTGCGGTGACCAGAGGCTTAGCCTTAAGGCACTAAGTCCTTTAGCATTCTACGAGGGATCTTTTTTCTTTTGTTAAGAGCTTAGAGCCCTTGGTTCTATAATTTATTCGACGAAGTTCCAACATATCGAAAGCCCCCTTATCAATCTTTTTCAATTTCCAACTGTTATAAAGTGCTGACATCCTCAATCCTCTGATTGCCGACTTCTGATATGATGTCATCACTACGACGTGGAGACTCATGAGTGGTGATACATGTCACCTAGATATGGACCACTGGGCCCCTTTAAAATTCCAAAATGGTTTTCCACGTGTCCTTTCGTACCACCACATCATGCTGATGTTAGTTTCACTTGTCCCTTATTGGATCGAACCATAAACTACCATGTATCCTTCTCGGAGCCAATCACATGTTGTCATGTGTCCTTATCGTAGCCAATCATATGCCACCACATGTCCTACTAGAGGAGAGAGAAAACAGCTCGCCCACCTTTTTTTTGTGATGAAATCCTTTTTTAATTCTCTTTTGGCCTTCCCAATGACTTTTAATGCTATCAACACTTTTAACATATTGCCAATATGCGATACACCAATGTGCCGATCTCTGATCTTCTGAACTGCCATTATGCAATATAACCTGCTCCAATGTTGCAACCTCTGACGTATAATGTCTCTTGATCCATGTGGATATTTGTGGCCACGTGCCTATTCCACTTGGACCCCCACCATTGTTTCTTTTAGTTTTTTAGTTTCCTTATTTTCAGCACAATTGACTATTTTTGGCAGTTTTTCGGGACCTGAACTTCTGGAGCCGTTTTGAGGCCCCGAACGTTGTTTTTGGAGAAAATGGGGGCCACTTGTAAGTTGTATTCCTTGGATAGATATTTATAACAAGGTATTATGTGCATCAAATGAAGATTGTATGCCAAAGTTACGACCTCCAGAAGTTGATGTACCAATTTACCCAAAAGGGGCCCATAGTTTGATGCTTCATCTCCTAGGGTTAGGTTTTTGGATGTTTAGGGTTTTCCATTATTTCTCAATAATAAATAGGCCTTTGAGCCTCATTGTAACATAGTCCAAAGGCATGTAGCCACCACATCTCTTCTTAGAGGTAAGCTACCATCGCCCAAGTTAGTCTTATTTCCATTCTGTTTGTAAGCATACTTCAATATTTGATATTAATGAAATGAAGTGTTATTTCTATTGCATCTTTGTATTTATGGTTATATCTATAATTTGCTGCATTCCCATTTAAATTTGGATCTGTGGTATCAGAGTGGTTTGCTATTTCTATATTTTTCTTTGCATGTCCCCAATGAGGTTGGTATATAAGGAGTTAGGGCTTGAACTGGTCAAACCTTTGCAATACCAGCCTCGCAAATACCGAAAAACTCCTAATGGGGGAAGAAATGAAAGACAAGGGAGTAGGATATCCTATCAACATATTACTTGAGGAGGCCCTCAAGAAACATAGGAACGTGATGATAGATAAATTTTCTCAGATTCCTCAACGGTTTCCCACCGGTGGCATATCCACATCTAGCAGCCACTCTGGAGGTGCCACTCTTTTTAAGGTACAAGTAAACTTTGACATTCCCATATTTGAGGGCCAAATAGATTTCGATGTCTTAGGTAAATGGTTAAATCTGCTAGAAGGATATTTTTTTGTTCATGATTTTTCCAGTCAGGAAAAGATTAGTTTTTCTCTTCTCAAAGCTACCCCCCACGTCAAGGATTAGTGGCAAACCTACTGTGAGCAGAAGGATGAAATTATGCCATCACTATTTTAAGCTTCACCCACTTGGAATTTGTTCCGAGATGTGATCAGGGATCAATACTACCATGTCGGGAGCTATGAGGATAAATACATAAAGTGGACTACACTGTGGTAGGTAAGGGACCGAGATGTGCCTGAGTTTACCAATGTTTTTCATACCCTTCACACAAAGTTGGGTATCAAGGATTCTGAGAAACATTTGGTACTCAAGTACCACAACTACTTACACAGGTACATCCAGAATGAGATGGAGTTCCTGTACATATCGTCATTTGGCACAACATACTGATATGCTATCAAGATCAAGCAAAATCGTAAATAGAAGAAGCGAGACTTTGGATCTCCAAATCCAAAGGAAGGGAAAGGTGCCCCCAAACGACATAAAAAAGGACAAAGCCAAGGTGAGGTGGCCCATGAACACCCACCAAAGTAGCATAAGAAGGCACAAAGCTAAGGCGAGGTGGCCCAAGACAACCTACCAAAGTCGCAAGCAAAGAAAAACACCACAAAGCTGAAGAAGGACATGAGAAAGTGGTGTGAGTTCCATAAGAGCTCCACTCACAACAAAAGTGAGTTTCGGGCCAAGAAGTCATTGGTGGCCAAGCTGAAGGCTTCTAAATCAGATGCATGTTTTGACTCTGAGTCAGAACCTGACAAGGGGAATGAAAAAGGGAAGCAGATTATCGATGCGAAGCCTAATACCACTATTTCGACCACGAATATCTAGAAGGAGGAGCCCGAATATCGAGAGGAGGAGGAGATCCTCTTCCACTCCCAGATGTGGGTAAAGGGTTCCCTGCTACAATTCATTGTCGATAGTGGGAGCCAAAAGAACCTAATTTTAGTAGAGTTCATGAAGTGGTTGGGCTTACTGACCATAGCACACCCACAACTGTACACCATTGGGTGTCTTCACCAAGAACGAGATCTTCATGCCAGCTAGCAGTGTCACCTTCCATACAACATCAAGCACTTCACAGATGAGGTATGATGTGATGTCGCTCCCCTTGATGTTTGTGATGTATTATTAGTCCAACCATACTTGTGGAAGTGACATGCTGTATATGAGTCAAGGCCTCACACTATTATTGTTACCTTGGGAAATAAATTTTACAGGATACTAGAGGTAGCACCACCTACTACCATCTCTTTGGTTACTTCAAAACAATGTAGTAAGATCATTTCCAAAACTAGGAAATTTGTTTTCCTAATGATACACCATCAAGGAAAGAAGAAGATAGTGGCCATGACCTCTAGACAAGGCCCCTCTACACAACAACAAAAGATGGACAAGGTCATGGAGGAGTACGAGGAAATATTCACCTCCCCCACAGGTGTGCATCTGCACTGTCAGGTCAAGCACTCCATCGATCTGATCCCAAGTCCGTCATTGCCCAATGGACCAATCTATCAGTGCTCTGTTCTCGAGAAAGACAAAATCAAGAGGCACATCTAGGAGTTGCTGCAGAAAGGTCAAATCTGGCCAATTTCATTGCCCTGTGGGAGCCAAATCACATCGGTACAGAAGAAGGATGGGACTTGTAGACTCTGATTGACTATCGAGTGCTGAACAAGATCATTGTCTAGAATAGGTACCTGATCCCACATATTGATGACCTTCTGGACCAACTCAAGGGGGTAAAATATTTCAGAAAGATTGACTTGAAGTCCGTATATCACTAGGTACCAATCGAACCCTCTGATGTGTGGAAGACTGCCTTCAAAGACAAGGAGGGCCTTTTCGAATGGTTAGTTATGCCTTTCGGGTTGACGAATGCTCCTGCAACCTTGATGAGTCTGATGAATGACATATTGCAGCCATTCACCAACTCATTTGTAGTGGTATACATGGATGACATCTTGATCTTCCTATAGAGTTGGGAAGAGCACCTCCACCACTTCCAATAGGTTCTCCAAACATTGCGGCAACACAAACTGTGTGCCAATTTGGAGAAATTCACTTTTGCCATGACCTAGGAAAAGTATATAGGATACATTATTGATGAACAGGGGGTGCATGTGGATCCAACCAGGATCTAATTTATTCGGGATTAGCTAGCCCCAACCACTCTGACAGAGCTCTGCATATTTTTGGGTCCTGCCAATTTCTACCCCAAGTTCTTGTTGGGGTTCTCTCATATCACTTGGTCCTTGAGTCAAGACACCAAGGGAGGAGTGAAAGAAAAATTATTTTGGTATAAATCTCAATAGAAGGCATTCGTAGAGTTGAAACATCACCTCTGATCTGCTCCATTATTCACATTGAGACAGATGGCTTTGACTATGCTATTGGGGCAGTCCTTACTCAACAGGGGCATCCAGTGGCATATCACAGTAAGAAACTCTCAGACGTAGTCCGGAAGTATCCCACTTATGAAAAAGATATATATTCAATTACGTAGGCTTGCCGATAATGGAATCATTACATTTTGGGGAAGGAAATGGTCATCCACATAGACCATCGACCCCTGTAGTTCATACAGATGCAAGGGAAGTTATAGAATGATCGCCATCAGAAGTGGTCCACATACTTGTAACAATTCCATTTGAATATCAAGTAAAAGAAGGAAAGCACCAATAATGTTGTATACTGCCTCAATCAACCACCAATCATGGCATTAATGATTGTGCTCAACTCTTGTGGGCATGAAATTTCTGATTGGCCACTTCTCTACAAAAGTGACCCAAAATTCGGCCACACATACTAGATGCTCTTGGAGGGTCATCAAGTTCCATATTTTCACCTCCAAGATGCACTGTTATGCCACATGGGACACCTTTGTGTTCCTTCAAGCGAGCGTGCGAAGATGATTTATGAAGCACACTATAGTTGGGTCGCTCGGCATTTCAAGATCGAGAAAACAGTGGCAGTACTGCAGAAGTATTTCTATTGGCCAAATCTTCGACAGAATGTTGGGAAGTACATCAGATCCTGCACTGCCTATGGAATTTCAAAACAAAATATCAAGAAGCAAGGCCTCTATACTCCGCTTCCTACCCCTAGTTGACGTTGGGAATCCTTCTTCATGGATTACATGTCAGGCCTTCCTTCTACTAAGCATGGCAATGACTGTAATTTTTTGGTCATCGAAAAATTCTCAAAGATGGCCTTTATGGAAGCCTGCAAGAAGAATATCACAGTAGAATCCACTGCTAAACTCTTCTTTGAATGAGTGTGGGTACCACTTTTGGATCCCATAGTTTGTCATCTCAGATCTGAATAGCAGGTTCCTTAGTACATTTTGGTCCAGTCTCCAGTCAATGCTGGACACCACCACAACTTTCCATCCCCAAACTGATGGCCAGATAGAGGTCGTAAACACAATGATCGTACACATTCTGTGCATATACAACTCAAAGCATCCACACACATGGGATGAGAGCCTCCCCTATGTCCAACACAACTATAACTGAGCTCTCCACATCTCAACTGGCCACAACCATTTTTAGGTGGGCTTGGGATTCCAACCACTATGTCCCATTGATGTGGCCATACCATTTGCAGCTACTTAGGCAGATTCGGCTCATGTCCAATCTGAAGCTGACAAGGCAAACAACTTCATTGAGAACATCCAACACATCTGGCAGTAGGTCCATGACATTCTATAGAAATCAAATCCCAAGTAAAAGAAGTGACATGATCAACATTGGGTGCCACACAAGTTTCAGGTGGGCGATAAAGTTTGGTTGCATTTGCAAAAGGAATGCCTTACTGGAGCCTGTCAGAAACTCAGACCACTCTGATATGGTCCTTACACCATTACCAAGGTTTTGGGAGATAATGCATTTGAGCTCAACATTCCCCATTACTTGCCCTGCACCCAGTGTTCAATGTGGATAGCCTTCGACCATACTTCCCACCATTGCTAGATACATCAGACATTGCAGAATAACTCACACCTACAAAGTTCAATCCATATTGCATGGAACAAGCTACAACTGAAGGGATCATGGACACGTAGATCAAGAACACCTGATAGTAAAGGATCCAACTATATCGAGTTTTCAAAGTGGGTCAACTCCTTCATCAGGGCAAGTGGCTCACCAAGGACCAAGTTCAATAAAAGTTTCCTCATCTCATGGAGGAACTCAACGCAATGGGGACCATTGCTTCCTAAGGGGGAAGGAATGATCTTAGTGAATATTATTGGCCACCTACCTATTCCACTTGGACCCCCACCATTGTTTCTTTCAATTTTTCAGTTTCGTTATTTGTAGCACAATTTACTATTTTTGGAAGTTTTTTGGGACCTGAACATTTGGAGCCATTTTGAGGCCGTAAACAACACTTTTTTTGGGAGAATGCAGGCCAACATGGGTTTTTGGATTGATGTTTTGCACTCAAAAGTTGTATTCCTTGGATAGATCTTTCTAACGAGGTATTGTGCATGTCAAATGGAGATCGTATGCCAAAGTTACGACCCCAGGAAGTTGATGTACCAATTTACCCAAGCGGGGCCTATAGTTTGGAGCTTCATCTCCTAGGGTTAGGTTTTTGGATGTTTATGGTTTTCCATTGTTTCTCAATAATAAATAGGCCTTTGAGCCTCATTGTAACACAGTTCAGAGCCATGTAGTCGCCACATCTCTTCTAAGATATAAGATACCATTGCCCGAGCTAGTCTTATTTCCATTCTATTTGTAAGCATACTTCAATATTTGGTATTAATGAAATGAAGTTTTATTTCTACTGCATCTCTATATTTAAGGTTATATATATAATTTGTTGCGCTCCTGTTTAAATTTAGATCATCTCTAGACCTCCAATATGCTATGCACCGATTTTCCTCACCTTTGATGTGCCAATGCTATGGTATCTCAGGACCTCTGATGTTGCGATGCACCAATTTTCATAACCTCTAATATGTGAATGACAATATGGCTTCTTCTCTAAACCTCCAATATGTGATCACTGATAAATAGGACCTTCGATATTCCTTCCTAAGTATTCATCCTTGAACTTCATCAGAACATATCTTTTGATCTAGGAGTCCATTATTGGACTCCCAGATATTGTTGGAAAGATTGTTCAGAGAACTATCCAATGGGGAGGTCTCAATGTAGGATTTGAGTCCATATGCTACTTCTAATATGGGTCCAAACTCTCTACCACTCTTCTGCTCCTTGACTCTTCATACAACTAAACTCACAACCACTAAGGTGATCCTTTGCATGAAGCCTGTAGCTATCATGGACTTCCTCTGGTCCATCATTGTAATCATCATTTTATGGCTTCTACAGTAAGCCTACTACTATGATTATTTTCTACAACAAGCCTATAGCCACGATGGGATTCCATCCTTACCAACACAGTAGTCATCATTTTATGGCTTTTCCACCAAGCTTGCTGCTATGATCATTCTCTACTTAAGGCTTGCAACTATCATAGGAATGCTTCTGAACCATGAACCATTGGATTCATCTTGGGCCAACACTTCCAACATCTATTGCAATAAGCATCCTATCTAGTCTAGTTGAAATCAATGCCAACACTCTTGTCAATAGTTAGGCACTCATACCAATAGTTAGGCAATGCCAACTTCCTAACACATCTTCCCAACATTACTGTTAACATCAATTCCAACATGCTTGTAGATGCTTTCACGAGGCCACTTGCCATCCAAAAAATGCCAATTTTCCAAGAGATAAGTGTGGTTTGAATAAATAACTGGATGCAAAACCTTATTTAGTGTGCTTGGCTACAGGTACTAAGGAAATAGTACATCACTGGGTAAGATATTGTGTATTTGAGTTGAATGGTATATCTACATCATCTCATCTAAATGTGATTCCATTAGGATTGTTGGGTGCGGGATCCCCCAAGCGAAGTTTTGGGGATTAAAGCCCAGATTTTGACTATGTAAAGACTCCACCTTTTGTGGGTGCAGAGTGTGAGCTTGTAAATGAGTCATAGGGTTGTCCATCCTCATTTTTTTAATGTAATGTCAGCTTTAGAATCTACCCATGGTTCACGAACCATGGGATTGTATAAATAGAGCGAGGATCTAAGTTTTAAATCAATGAAGAGGAGGAAGTCATGAATGGAGGATGAAGAATTGAGTCTTATCCAAGTGTAGAGTCGAATCTTGGGTCGTAGAGTAGGAGAAGGCTCTGCAGTTGAGTGCGCAAAGGCCTAATATTCTGTAGCTGAGTGCGTAGACCCCTGCAGCTGAGTGCACAAGGTAGGCTAAGTCTGTAACCAATTGAAGCATTAATAAAAAGAAGTTTTATACCATTCCTGTGTATTTATTTACTATTTTCTCCATTGAATGTATTGGGCATAAATTACATTTCTGTTGTTTATATGATGTGCGAACATATATGATTGTGTTGATTAAGTGAATATAAGATAAAGTATATTTTTACGGGAAGTTAACTAACAATTATAACAAGATAAGTAGGATTCATGGTGTAACTTGAGGAAATAGTGCATATCACTACCTTAGCAACATGAAAGCACCTCAGCCCCTGGTTAGGACTACGTGAAGGCGATTATATCAGATCGTAAAGGCCTGGCAGGTCAAGGCAATGTGTGTAGTTACCTGCGTGAAGCCATTCATAGTTGGACTAATTCGACCCCTTAGAAATCTCAAGGGTGCGGAAACTTGGTTCTAGGATCTTGCCATATTTCTTCGTTTGAGACCTCAGTCCGTGCTCCATGGGATGTTTCCAAAAGGGCTAGTAGTGTAGGGATTTGTTTGGATAATTAACTCCGAATCTAGGTCAAGCCCCCTCAAGCCAACAAATGGTTCCATTGCCAGGACCAGAATCTGTATAAAGATGTTTGGTGTTGTATCATTGGAATCCAACTAAGAAGGAAATTGAAGGTTGGTTGGATAGGAGGATTCACGAGTTCACGGTGCAGGAGAACAAGAATCTGTGACTGACAAAAGAAGAGTGGTTAGATTGCTACCTGTACATAGAAATCCATGAGATCATTTTGTACCTTTCCCTAGTGAGTTGTACGAGTGGATCGCAAAGCTAGCAGATAGCCAAGGAAGGTGGAAGCTCGACGGTCCTATTGTGTGGACCCCAGAGTTGGTGCACAGATTGGAAGCATCGGAGGATAAGGTTGCGCATGGTATTGATCACTAGCTCGATCGGATTATAGGAGAATTCATTACTGAGTTTGCGGTAAATACTTCAGTCAGCTATAGCGAGGCAGAGTGATGCTTTCACAAAATACCATGAGGTAAGTATGTAAAGTCTCTGAATACTTGGATTAAAATGCTATTGTGTGAAAAGAGGGTTATGCAATTACCTTGATGTTTAGAACTACATGAAGTGGAAAAAACTACAGAAATGAAGGAAGTAAGGGACCAGAGAATAGCCCTTTGATTTCACCTCCACAAGGGGACAAGGAAGAGCTCGCAAAGGTCTCTCCACGAAGTGAAATCGATTTGACAAGGCAGAGGATTCCGTGCATACCGCCCCCACCCGCACCACCACCAGCTTCACTGCCTTCACCTCCATATTCATCCGTACCACCTCCGCCACCACCACGAGTCAATATGGCAAGGACGATAAAGTTTCTTGTGTTCAAGGGAGTAGGAAATGAGGATCTGGACTAGTTTTGGCTCATGTTAAGAGCCATATGGGAAGCATATAATGTTATAGATGAAAATATAAAGAAAGCGACACTAGTTAGCACCCTCCAAGACCATGCACTGACCTGGTATATTAAGCATTCCGATGATAATCCAAATGATGGGATCATGGATATCCAAGCAGTGCTAAACAGAGAATTTAGCAAGCCGAAGTCAGAGGTGCAGTCGATCATTAGATTCAAAGAGATCACAATGCTACTAGGCGATACTCCTTGGGAGTTATATTAGAGGCTGAAGTGCATGATTTGTGAAGCTAATATGAATCTGACGAATGGACAATGTTGCGAATGGTTTGTAGCATCACTAACGCCACTTCTGAGGAGTGCACTTTCGTAGCAGAAGTTAAAGACTTAGGCAAAGGCCTTAGAGATCGTGATGAGGTTGCATGAAACCCCATTGCAAGATCCTAACTTCGGAGTTCAACAGATCCATGCGTAATTGAAAAAATTATGCCTTGAGATGCAGAGTCTAAAACAGGATAGAACAACTCGACCAGAAGTGTGCGAACAAGTGTGGTACACAAAATGCAAGGGTCAGGGTCATGATAAGGACCACTAACAGGTGTTCATGAATTACCTCACGGGAGGAGGACCGATTCCATTAAGATTAGAGGCACAAGCAAGACCTAACATGAAACGTGCTTTGTGGTGTGTGATTTTTCAAGTAGGAGGGAAACGCGCTACAAACCACTGCCATTTTTTACAAAAGTGTACTCAAAATTCATAGCAATTGTTTTGTAACTTTTGTAGATCAATGGGACACGATGAGAGCACTTGTAGAAGTTATGAGCTAATTGATCCAAAATGGATTTAGTTTTCCGTCCAGATCAAAGTCTTTAAATTCAATTAAAAGTGGGATCAAGTCGAAGTGCTCGACGAGATGATTCCAATGGTGTGAACGACGCGAAAATCTGAGTTCGGATGAAGAATTTAAGGCCAATAAAAGTTTCAAGGAAAACTAGGGCAAAAAGTCAAAAACGTCAAAGTCAAAGAAAGTCAAAGTCAAACTGGTCAACAGTCAATGCTTACGTTAGTAGGACACGTGTCATCTCAAGAATGCACCACATGGTTTTGATGATGTCAACAAGGAAGATAACGTGGTAGTCTTTTATTGGTTCACATGGGCCAATCCGGTGTTGATACGTGGCAGCCCAGATTTGCCTAATATTGGCATGCAAATCCCAAAATTTAGGGGTCAGGGAGGATCGAACCCCTGACCTCCCGGAAAGGCTGAGACTTTGCCAGATTCCACTCACCAGGTGAGATATTGTGCCACTTATTCATAAAGGAAAGGATAATGTATTTAAAGTTTATGGGTTGGTGACCGCCAGAAAAGGTTCAAACAGTGAGGGTCAACCCAATGATTGCCGGTCCCTTTAAGCATTTAATTTTATCATTATAACCATCGACCAAAACCATATATAGCCAAACCATATCATATATGTAACCAAAAGTATCGTATATAATCCCACATGTGCCGCAAAACCATATCATACATTATATATATATATCATATAAACATTAATGTTAAGCAATGAGATAAGGCGGAAGTGTCAGGGGGAGGTTTCGAACCGCAAACCTTCCCAAAACTCTTATATAACAGTGCTTTCACATAAGTCTGCTAGTCAACTTGCCATATGGTGGATCTTGATATTCAAGCCACCCAAATTTTTATATGGAGGTGCCGAACCAAACAGAAACCACCAACACACTTTCCAAGGCAAGTTTCAGTTGCAGAAGTGGTTTTATGCAGCAAAAAGGTGGTTTTGCTATAGGCAGAGGTGGTTTTTGACTTTTTAGGGGGTTTGGAAGTAACTGTGGCCAAATATGGTCGAGTTTATACTCATTTGACTTGAAATTTTGAGCTGGACGTAGGGGTGACGTCTATTTTCTCATCTAAGACACTGTTTTTGAGCTCATGCATGTAACAAAATTTTTGAAGACAAAATAAATAGGTCAACACTGGAAGCGAAAGGACCAAGAGATGTAGCCAAGAAGTCTGGTGAACTCCTTTATTAAATTCGATTGTGTTAATGTGTTTAAATGTGTTTTCAAATTGTTTTGTTGTTTATTTTTTTCGTAGTATTTTCGATCCATTGCGTAAAGTAATATAAGACAATTCACATATAGCCTATAATACCTTTTTCATTAACAGATCACTAATGATGGATAGAACTCCCACCTACAGAGTTCAGGCTGAATCGCGACCCCTAGACCCAAATGTAGGAGTGGCGTGAATTGGATTTCAGGGGCACAGACGAGGCCGAGGTGGATGAGGACTTGGAAGAGGTCGCAGACAGCTAATATGCTACAATTGCAGAGGGCCATGATATTATGCCCATGATTGTATGAGCCCAATGCATCCATCATGTCTATATTGTACCTTGTTTGATCTGAGACAAAATATTGTCCTACGCTGATAGCCAAGATACATGACAAGGGAGGGCTACTGCCTCCCGAGACTCAAAACCTGCAGATGAGGAGGTTTGAGCCACGCGAGGAAGATACAAATGTGAACATTGTGATCTGAAGTGGGATTGCGATAGGAGATGATAAAGGCAAACAACCCAAAGATAGTGCTTGGATTTGCAAGGCTCCAATGAAAGAAGCAGAGTTTGATTTAGCGTGTGCTAAGGAAACCTTCATGGAAGCTAAGAAGAGCTTCGCTGATGCCTCCACTTTAAGAAGCAAAGATAGACTAGAGATGGAAATGGACCCATCTATGCTTACAACATTGCTGGAAACATGAATGAAGCTATTGTGTGACATTAAGGCTATAAAGGGACTACAAGAACTCTCTAACAAATGTGTTGGGACCATGCCAGGAGAACCTCGGGTAGTCTGAAAGATTGGAAAGCATACAATGAGGAAGGGAAGCGAAATGAGGTTAACCACATAGATTGGAGAATATGAGATGGACCAAGTAATTACAGATTTAGGATCGAACACAATCGTTCTATTGAAGCAGACATGGGAGTGCATGGGGAGGCCTATGTTATAATGGTATCCTATTCAGCTGCGAATGGCGAACCACCAAAAGATAATCGCTATGGGGAGATTGCAGGGGATCACTGTGGATATTGAGGGAGCGAGCATGCTAGCAGACTTTGAAGTAATAGAGATCGTTGATGATAGCAATCCCTATCCCATGCTCTTAGGAATTTATTGGGCCACTAACATGAATGGGGTGATTAATCTGAAGAAGCGCAAGATGATTTTTGAAAATAAGTCTCTACATGTAGTTATACCTTTAGACCCTACTGAAGGATCACACTATACAGAGCCGGTGTGCAACTATGAAAGTGACAATGATTTGGACTGCATCTACAAAATAACCGTGCGAGAGCAAGATTGGGTAAATTCCACCTCGGACGAATGGATCTCATGGGAGTGCGAAAGCTCCTATACGTCAAATTCTAATGAGGAGATAGAGCGATGACAAAACCAGTTACGTAAGGTAACCACACTAAACTGTATTATGATGACAAGATCGCTGCACTGTGTATCGATAGAAGTGAGGGATCTACCTACTTATGATGGGTTAAGTGAGGTAGATACTTTCCTAGATAAGTTTGAAAGGGAGGTACCAGAGAAGCAACGTTTCCAGGCCTTGAATTGGGTACTGCGCACTACACCCATGAGGTGGTAGGGTACGCACACAGGGAGATTTGAAGACTGGCGCGAATGCAGGAGAATGATGCCCATGCATTTTGGGAAGCCTAAGATGTGACTAACAAATAGGTATGATGGACAGGATGATATGCGCACGTATATAGCTTGGTGGATGCCAACATATGGAAAACAACCTACATGGATACGCATGAACTCCGTGCTGAGAGGTATGGTCAATAGAATTGTGTTGGGGGGGGATAGATGTGTAGTTGGCTCTTAAGGTTGGATAGATAGTATGTGGAAAGAACAATAGCGCAAAACGCTATCCAAACGTAAGCAATTGATAAGGTGTGCAACACACTGAACAAGGTAAGAAACAGGCAGCAAAGTGGTTGGGACCTGCACGTACCCGGGTAGACACCTTTTCAGTTGGTCGATAAAGTAGAAGTTGTAATTCCTATGGAGTCTATCATGCCTAGTCTGCGCATAGTGGCACTCACAAGGGTAACGAACCGTGGAGCCCTGGGAGAAAGGCTCACACAGTTGGAAGAGCTTGAAGAAGAATGGTTAGGACTCGATGAAGAGATCTAGTAGGGTGATCTTAGGCTCCAAGAACTCATGAATGAAAGAGTTCAGTTGAAGGAGAAAAGCGTGAGGGCGAAAGAAGAAGTGAAGAAGCTTGAGGAAGGAATACAGAAGGAATTCCTTGATAAAAATACTGTGGTAATAAAGTAGGAGGAGCTCGGTTATGTTGATGAAGTTAGGGACTACCACTGAAAGTCTATCATCTTGATGCATGGGAAGGGACCATATGTTATTAAGGTCACAAATGGTGGCACGACGCAATTGGTGAATTTAAATGGTGAACTCTTTGTAGGAAAAGTAAATGATAGTTGGTTGAAGCTGTATCTAGGTGGATTGGCCACCTGACTAGGTGAGAGAAGCACAGTCTTAGCACTCCAGCAGTTGAATGTAGGCGCAGGACTATAAACTACTCTACCCGGGAGCTGCGCAATGTTAGAGCTGCGTGTAGGAGCAAAGTGTCATAGGGTCCATGACAGCGCAAGGGTAGTTGCTCTACTGTGCAGGTCAGTTGGGAAGTGACTGTTATAGTCACTATTCACAATGTGATGCTTGGTTTGAGACCAAATGGAGCAGGAAGCAGGCATTTAAGGCAAACTTTATGGGCTAGATTTGGGGAAATCTGCCACCAAGGGAGCATTAATGGATCGGATTTGGGGGGAACGCTCGAATTCAAATTCAAAAGGAGCTATAAATTGCAAAGGGTTACCCAACAAATAACACTTGGCCATTTGAGAATTGAGCTATTGCACGTCCTGAGATTCAATAACTATAATCTGTTTAATTCTTTGAACTCGAAGGCATTATTTGAGCACTTACATGAACCGTTGAGAGGTTTGTGGAACAATAGTATGACCACACCAGAGGAAGCCATGGATATCAGAGAAATGACTGCTAAAGAGGCCACAAAGGCCATGATGATAGGAGATGCCCCAAAAAGTGCTGAGATAGTTGCAAAAATCCCTAAATCATTGTGCACACTGAGACCCAAGAAGGATAAGTAGCCTATGGTTCTGTTGCGTGTGTCCCCTCAAAACTCGCTAAGAACTAAACTGACCATGGAAGAAAAGGGGAAAGAGGTTAATGTGGAAACCGATGAGGAGGAAGAAGACCTTGAGGAAATCCTGGTAGAAGAAGAGGAGGAAAAAGAAATGGAGGAAGAAACCCAGGGTGCAGAACCTCTGACCAGGTTTCCCATGTATGTTCCTCCGTGGAAAGGGAAACCAAGGGTGCCCAAGGACCTAGATGAGAGAAAAAGCTCTCTATAGACTCCATTGCTCCCCAATGATATCATTTTTGAAGGAGCGCACTTAGGATGGGTGCCTGATCTAAAGTTTGAAGATTGGGATCTCACAGACCACGATAAATTCTCACACTTGGAAATCACAGCTAATGCAGCCAAAGAAAAACATAACGGTGGGAGTCATAGAGTTGGAGCCACACAAGTGGTTGCACAGAGTAGAGAAAGTAGGGTTGTTAAACTTGGTCTGGGTGCCACATTACCATCACGCTCTAGTAACTATTTTTGCCATCAGGCAGCTTGTTGGCTAGCAGGGACCTGACCCATGTTCAGAGGTGATTTAGCCAAACAAATCTTGGTACTACTGGCCCTTTGGGAAACAGTCCACGGAGTGTGGATTGAGGTCTCACTCGAAGTAGTATGGGAGGGTGCTAGAACCAGGTTTCTGCACCCTGGGGATGCCTGATGAGTTTCTGGTGGTCTGTGGTTTGACCCTGCAGGCTCAATGCGCATATATTAGTCCTTCGCAACCTGTTATGCTTCCTTCGTGCAACCCTACTCAGGGTGCAATCTGTGTAATTACCCAAGTTCCTCACTATTAACTTGTTATTACCTAATTACTTAATTTATCTGTGTAATTCTAGTGATAATTAACAGTATATCCAGCAATCATATAAGTGCACATGATAAACAAAATAGTATAAATGTATAGAATGCAATATACAAGCTGAAGCACAGAAATTGGAATCAACTTCTCTTTATTATTCTTCGTTCAAGGTTATAGACTTGACACTACCCTGTGCACTCAGCTGTAGGGGTCCACACACTCAACTGCGGACTCTACTGGGCCTATGTGCACTCAGCTACAGAGCCTCTTCCTACTACTATGACCCAATACACTTAAAATCTTACTCTATGCCTCAACCATTCACACTCAGCTATCTCTAATTCCTTCGCCTCTTTACAACTTACAACCTCGCTCTATTTATAAAATCCCATGGTCCATGGACCATGGGTAGGCTGACATGACATTACATTACATTACAAAACTTAGGGCAGACAACCCTATGACTCAACCTATACTTCGTGCTTTGTGCCCGCAATTCGTGGAGTCTTATAATACATTTGACCAAAACTTGGGCTTTGAAACCCAAAACATGTTGTGGGGGGATCTGATACCCAACAGGACCCCAACAAAAACATCGTGACTCATTCTCAAGTCACTCAGTTGGCACAACGATCTTGGTGCGGAGTCCCTCCACCTGGTCCCGCACTGCTCGGAGGTCTGTAGTGCACTATTTTGCGCTTTGTTGGATTTACTGCATGAACTCTTC
The DNA here is from genome assembly GCA_000404065.3 of Pinus taeda. Classification (NCBI taxonomy): domain Eukaryota; kingdom Viridiplantae; phylum Streptophyta; class Pinopsida; order Pinales; family Pinaceae; genus Pinus; species Pinus taeda. The sequence continues at coordinate 236,416 of APFE031507274.1, forward strand.
CAATGCTTCTTTGTGAGGATCAAATCCCTACCTTAGCGCATAGAGCCCTTGCATCTGTGCGAGCTTGCCCTTGATATCTACCATAATGTTGAAGGCCTCATTAATCCATGGTTGGACACGTGCTTTGAGAAGTGCCTCTTTTTGTCTTACGACATCTACCTGCTATTTCAGTGCCCTTGCTTGCTGCATCTTTCTGAGTCGTTGAGTGAGGATGACTATTTGTGCAGTTCCTTGGGCATTATCGTACTGCTCCTAAAGTTTGTGCACTTCTGTTTCCCAACATTTTATGTTGGGGTCCTCCTGCAAGGATGTGAGGACGCTAAAGGCGTCGTCCAACATACTGGTACAGTCCTACACTACCCATCCAATTTCTTCCAACCCTGTTTGAATAGTGCTAACCTGCTACTCTTTAACTTTCGAGGGAGTGGAAGGCTGCACCTTTAGCTGCAGATCGACAATCTGGAGATTTAGCTCCAGCTACACTCTCATTGTTTCCTCACGCACGTTTCAGACTCCACTTGCCATACAGTGGATCCACACTTCTATTGGTAGGTCCGTGACAATGGACAACTCTAGGACATGTTGGCATGCTTCATCCATTGTTTGTACTAACTGTTGGTTTTGTGACACCAGTTCATCATGTTGGAGGCTAAGATTTTGCTCACTCATCACCTGAATCGTGTGGCCTTCCTTGGATTAGAGCTCTGCTATTATTCCATCCTACAGTTGGTACAGTGTGTCTCGCGGAAGGGTAGCCAAATTAAGGCCAAGTACCTCGATCCTACCAACTGCGGCTTTGTCGATCTCATTCTCTTCTGCTAGCACCCCTTCTGGTACCACTATGGTATTGGCCATCCTTGCTCGTAACATATGCTCTGCTATTGATGTGCTTGCTGTGACATAGGTGGCTAAAATTCCTTCCTGTGGGGGCTACACCTGTATTTCCTGCAGCTATTCCCTTAGGGCCCCCAACACAGTCTACTTCTCTGACATGAATTCTTGGAGTGCTTCTTTGGTAACATCACAAACCATCTCACCGATGTCATAGAGGTTAGCTTCCGTTAACATGATCGGGTCGATGGTCAATTTGGAGGCCTTGACCTTTTTCCATGGACCCGATCTCTCTGTGATGCACAACCTTTTGAGTTGGGTGGAAGTTGTGCCTGGGTCCCTACCTTCTTCTGCAAGGTCTATGCCCTCTGTCTCCTATCCTGTAGACAATTCATGTCCCTCCTCTTCTTGCATTTTTGTGGCCCCTATTGTCTGCACTGTTGCTGCTACTTTGGCGGCCTTTTCCTGCTCCACGGCTGCCTAAGTTGGCTCGTGGACTGCCCTTACCTCTGCTACTACTTTTTCATTATGCCTCTTGTTGGCCAGCTACATGACGTACAGCTTGGCCTCATCCTTTCTTTTCTGTGCTGCTGTCCTATCCAACTCCGCCAAATCCGGGGTCACGCCACTAGGGAGGCCATGATCCTAACACTGTAAAATTGCATCATCAATGGCGATGAAGGGGAGCTTGGTCCACTGTTGTGCTAGATCCTTTCGTACTTTGATGTAAATATTGTGCATGTCTACCTTGAAGTCTGCAAAGCTCCGCAGAGTATTGTGCACTATGGGGGATGGGCATGGCCTCCTATTAATCCACATCCGGATGCTCGCCACCATGAGCACCCAGAAGATCTTTGTCTCGCGAATCCGCTTCATGTCCTTGGTAGCCCAGAGTGATCCGTACTTCGTGGCCTCTGGTAAGTCATGCTCAATGCTCAGGAAATAACTATCCTCCGACAATTCTCCACTACCAGCAAAATGTACAAGAGCAACCATGCGTAGTGGAAGGTATTACCCTGCTCTTGGGCTTCCTTGTAGTTGATGAAGAATTCCTCGCAGAGGAACTCAACCTAGTTGAATTAGACCCCCTTTGCACATTGTTAGGGCAACACAACTACCGGTGCTAGTACTTCATCACCATTGCATTTTCTCATTACCTTCCTAGCCAGGAGTTGGGTAGCTATGTGCACCCCTTTATCCTTGATATTGTTGATGGCATAACCCTATTTTTCTTCTCGAGCTTATATTTTTTCTTCATGGCTTCTGCGAGAGCCAAATCGCTGCTCTTTCCTGCTATCGTTGTGGGATCCTTTCCCTTACAGGGAAGCTAAGAAATTCTATGGATGAGAGCCACCGGGATGGGAATAGGCTCCTCCAACCATAAGTACCCATCATGCACCAAGCAAAGTAGCTGCTTGATGATGAAAATGGTGATGGGTGCACGGTGAAAGTGTGGTATCCACAACAGATGAAGCAATCCAACCTTCTCCACATCGTGCAACCATTTTCGTGGCTCTAATGTTATTACTGGTCCTTCCGTGCTTTGCTTCATGAGGCTCTTTGTCTCTAAGTGTGGGAACTTCTCGCTGTCTGCGAGGTCCCAATCTTCGAACTTCATTGTGGGCACATGGCCCAGGTGCAAGTCCTCAAACACAATTCCATCAGGGAGGAGCAGGCTCTAGAGTGCACTCTTTGTGGCATCCAGATCCTTTGGTATCTTATTTTTCCCTTTTCATGGAGGGACGTACTCGAATTTCGCTACAGAGCGCACCAACTGGATATCCTCTTCCATGTCCTCTGCTTCCTCTACCTCATAAATAAGAGCTTGTAGGTCCTCCTCCTCGTCATCTGTCTCAATGGTGACAACCTTGCCCTTTTCTTCCATTGAGAGTTTACTGTATTGTGGATTCCTCGGGGACATGCAGACTAGTCCCACTACCTTATATTTTTTCGGTCTTGGTGTCTGAGGTGATTTCGGGACTTTTGGTGCGACCCTAGTATCTTTGGGAACATCATGTACCATGGGGTTCTGTGCAACCTCGTCGACAGTTCTTTCTGCAAATCCCAAACCTCTCTTGATAGTCGCCATCTTGTTTAAACTGTATGTGGTCTTTCGCGAACTTAGGGGCTCGAATATCGCTCAACGCTCAACACTCTATGCTTTAATCAACTGCTCAAATCTTAAGAGAACAAGTGTTGTCTTGTGGCTAGCCCCTGGAGTTTTATAGTGCCTTTTGAATTCAAATTCGACCATTCCCCCCAATTCTGGGCTATCAATGCTTTCTTGGTGGCAGATTGTCCCAAATATTGCCCTTCATTCATGTCTTAAATGCCCTCTACCTGCCCCATTTGGCCTCAATTCAGACATCCCGTCATGAACAGTGACATCAATGGTCACCTCGCAGCCTACGTGCATGGTAGCATAGCCCCCGTGCATGGGCACAAACCTTGTGACATCCTGATTCTGCACGCACCTCCCTTGTCGCGCAACTCCTAAATAGGCTCTTTTATAGTCCTACACTCTTTTTCAACTACCTGGACCGCTGAGATTGTACTTGCTACGGCTAGTTAGGTGGTCGTACCACCTATGCGAGGCTTCAACTCAACTTCTAGTATAATCTACGAAAAATCCTTAATTGCCCTCGTGACAGTCGACACCGCACATTCTACCATATGTAGTGCGCTCCCCTAGTTACTGCATTTGGTGAGATGTGGTTGTAGCCATGGAAACATAATCATAAATTATCGGCGACAATCTTCTAATTCAATGGTATGATCACCCACACCTTTCCTTGTCATCCTCGGTTTATCGATGAGACATGTTTACTTGATCTTGTTTTCCAGCCTCTTGACCTCGGCTTCCATCAAAATGATTTTCTTCCTTAGTCGTACCCGGTATTTTTCAAGTTTGCGAAGTCTAAGGTTCCATCGCCAAATGACTTTCTGAATCCTTATGTGTTCGACCTTGTGTAGATGTGTGATTTCTTCGTCCTAGTTTTTGTGCAGTGTCACATTTGAGAGAGCTATTTGGATTCCTCTTTACATTCTCTTTAGAAATTATGGTCTCTACCCTGTTCCACACCTTTGGAATCATTTCCACAGTCAGGGTTTTGCACATGGTCCTATTGGCCCATCGAACTGTTGGTACTCGCAGGTCCAATTCAGTGTGTCTTGCCTAGTGAACCCTGTCCAGTACTTCACATACCCTATCGAATGCTTCTCCATGGATAATTGGTAGCGCGCATCACCTTTCCTGCTGCTATGATTTGTTTTGATTCTATATTCTGGGAGTGGTGTGCACTTGTGCGGGCTGTACAACATATGTACGTACCCATTGGGAAAGATGGGTGCGCAAGTTGTTCTGCCCCTACTGACCGGCTCTCATTCTGAGTTGGGGTTTTCCAAAGCATAGGCACATCATCCTTCTACATCCACGCAAGTCCTCAAAAATTCCTTGATGTGTACCCCACCATCGTGCAGGTGTTGCGTGCAGTGCCCACTTCAGAGCATCAAACCACTTCTGGTCTGGTATTGCGCTTTCAAATTTGTTCAAGAATCCATCCACCATAATTAACCCATCATATGTAGGCAGATCCCTTTCTTATGTTGTCACACAGTGCAATGATCTAACCATCATGTTGCAATTAAGCATTGTTACTTCGTGCAGCTGATTTTGCCATCGCTCTATCTCTTTGTCTGAATCTGAAGTGAAGGAGCTTTCGCACTCCCATGAAATCCTTCCACATGCAGTTAGATTCATCCAATCCTCTTCTCGTGCGGTTATCTTGTAAATACAATCGAGATCATCATCACTATCATCATCACGTACTGGTTTAGTGTATCGCACTCCTTCGGCTGGATCTAGCGGTACTACTACGCGTAGTGACCTTTTTCAAAGATCATTTTGCGCTTCTTTAGATTTATGACTCTGTTCATATCAGTGGCCCAGTCTGTTCCTAGTAGCACATGATAGGGATTACTGTCATCGACAATCTCTATCACTTCAAAATCCGCTTGCATGCTCGCACCTTCAATATCTACTGTTACCCCTTGCAATCTTCCCATGGGTAAGATCTTTTATTGGTTCGCCATTTGTAACTGAATAGGAGACCACTGTAACACAAGTTTGCCCATGTGTTCCCATGTTTGTTTTGGCAGTACATTCACGTCTGATCTGAGATCCAGGATTACCTAATCTATTTCATACTCACCGATTTGTGCAGTCAACCTCATTTCCCTTCTTGTGCGCAATGCATGCTTTCCAAGTTTTCGGACCACGCGTGGTTCTCCTAACCCCACACACCCATTGATAAGTTCCTATAGTCCTTTTACTACCTTGTTGTCATGTAGTAGTTTCATTTATGTCTCCAAAAAGGTAGTGAGCATTGAAGGATCCATCCCTGGTTCTAGTTGATCCTTACTTCTTGAAGTGGAGGCCTTCATGAAGCTCTTCTTAGCTTCCATGAATGTCTCCTTTGCGCATTCTAAATCAAATTTGGGTTCCGTTGTAGGAGCCTTGCGAACCCACACATTTTCTTTTGACTGCTTCCCTTTATCATCACCAGTGGTGCAAATTTTGAGTTAGAGGGGGCTGAAATACCCCTTTTTTGCGCATTCTCGCTATCAATGTAGGGCAACCTTCTATCTCATGATCAAACTGAGTAAAATACAAACATGATGTCCTTGTCAGGTTTGTACAATCATGGGCATAGTGCATTGGCCCTCTACAATTATAACAAATTAGCTGTTTGTGGCCCCTTCCTAGTCCCATTCCACCTCGACCTCGACCACGCCCCGGAAATCTAGCGCGCGCCATTCCTGCATTTGGGTCGAGGGTTTGAATTTTGGTCTGTACCTTGTAGGTATGAGTCTGATTCATCATTAGTTCGCAGCTTCTGCAGGTGCATTCATCATGGCCTGTTGAGCTGCAGAAATTACAAAACAATTGTTGGGACGTCTACGTATACTTCTGCAATAGATGAGAATTATCTGTGTGTGTTTTCCTCCTATCTGACAGATTGCGCACCATAATGCAGGTGCCACACTTGGTCCTGCCTATGCCTCAGGTCTTAATGGAATCGACCCTCCTCCTGTTAAGTAATTCGTGAACACTGGAAAATGGTGCTTGTCATTCCCTTGACCTTTTCATTTTATGTACCATACCTCCCTACGCACCTCTGGGCGTGGTGTCCTGTCCTATTTCAAGCTCTGTATCTCCAGACATAGATTTTACAATTGTGCATGGATTTGTTGGACTCCTAGACCAGGGTCTTGTATAGGTGTCTCATGCAATCTCATTGCCATCTCCAAAGCTTCGGCCTGGGTGGAAATTTTTTGGTATTACAACGCCATCCTTAAGTGGAGTGTTAGAAATGCTACAAACCATGCACATGTTGTCCATCTATCAACTTCATGTTGGCTTCACGAATCATGCCGTTTAGCCTTTGGTCCAAATCCCAGGGGGTCTCCCCTAGGAGCATCGTGATCTCCTTAAACTTGATGATTGATTGTGTTTCTGACTTTGGCCTACTAAATTCCCTGTTCAGCGGGGTATAGATTTCTGTGATTCCTACGTTCAGATGGTCATTAGAATGCTTGTTATACCATGTTAATTCATGATCCTGCAATGCGCTCACCAGCATAGCCTTCTTGATATTGTCATCCACGATGCCTTGTGCTTCCTATACCACCCTTACCATGAACAATCTTCATTCCCCACTCCTCTAAATACCGGTAGTTTGATTGCACTTGCCATACTAAACTATGGTGGTGGCGAAGGTGGGGTGGGTGGAAATGGAAGTGAGGAGGGTGACATGGGTGGCGGTGTAGGTGGAGGTGGTAAGCGGGAAATTCGCTGCCTTATCAGATTGACCGTGCTTCTCGGAGAAAATTTCGCGAGCTCCTCCTTGCTTTCCCATGAGGCAGAAATTAAGGGACTGGTTTCTAATTCTTCACTACTTCTGTTTCTGTAGATATTCCCACTTAGCGTAGTCCTAAAAATTAATTTATTCACAGAGCCAACTTTTCACACAATAACATCTCAATCCAAGTGTTCAAATATTTAATATACTTACCTTGCGGTCCCTTGAGGAAACGTTGCTTCGCCTCACTTTAGTTGATGGCCATATCTACCGCGAACTTAGTGAAAAATCCTCCTATAATTTAGTCGAGCCAATGGTCCACAGCTCACGTGATCTTATCTCTTAACGCTTCTAGTCTGTGCACTAATTCTGAAGTCCTCATGATTGGTTTGTCGAGCCTACACCTTCCTTGACTGTCTGCTAGCTTTGTGATCCACTCATACAGCTCAGAAGGAAAGGATCCAAAGAAAATTTCATGGATTTCTGTATATAAGTAGCGCTCCAACCACTGTTCCTTAGATACTCACGGGTTTCTATTTTCCTACGCTGCAAACTCCTGAATCTTCTTGTCCAACCACCCTTCAATTTATTTCTTTGTTGGATTCTAGTGGCATGAAATCAGACATCCCTTATGCAGATCCCAGTCCCGGCAACATAACCATTTGTTGGCTTGTAGGGGCCTGACCTAGGTTCAAAGGTGATTTAGCCAAACAAGGCCCGGTACTACTGGCCCTTTTGGCAACAGTCCATGGAGCACAGAATGTGGTCTCACCTGAAGTAGTATGGGAGGATGCTAGAACTAGGTTTCTGCACCCTATGGATGCCTGATGAGTTTCTAGCGGTCTGCGGTTTGACCCTGTGCACTCTACACACATATATTAGTCCTTCGCAACCTGTGATGCTGCCTTCACGCAACCCTACTTGGGGTGCGATCCGTGTAATTACCCAAGTTCCTCACTATTAACCTATTATTACCCAATTACTTAACTTATCTGTGTAAGTCTAGTGATAATTAACAATATATCCAACAAGCATATAAGTGCACACGATAAACAAAATTGTATAGATGCATAGAATGCAATATAGAAGTCGAAGCATAGAAATTGTATTCAACTTCTCTTTATTATACTTCATTCAAGGTTACAGACTTGACACCACCTAGTGCACTTAGCTGCAAGGGTCCGCGCACTCAGCTGTAGACTCTACTAGGCCTCTGCGCACTCAACTGCAGAGCCTCTTCCTACTACTATGACCCAATACACTTAGACTCTTTCTCTATGCTTCAACCATTCACACTCATCTATCTCTAATTCCTTCGCTTCTTTACAACTTGGAGCCTCACTCTATTTATATAATCCCATGGTCCGTGGACCATGGGTAGGCTAACATGACATTACATTACAAAAATTAGGGTGGAAAACCCTATGACTCAATCTATACTTCGCGCTTTTCGCCCACAATTCGCGGAGTCTTACAATACATTTGACCAAAACTTGGGATTTGAGCCCCAAAACATGCTGTGGGGGGATCCGATGCCCAACACAGCTGCTCTACTTGGTACATGATGGGTGTTTGTGGCTAGAGGAGCCCATCTCCATCAGGAACCACCTAATCCATAGAATTACCCAACTCCCTGCAAGGCGGAAGACCCATAAGATATTTCAGAGGGCGAGAGAAATGATTTGGCCATTGTAGAGGCCATTAAGAAAAAATTCAAGCTGGAGAAGAAGAAGAGGGGGTACGCGATCTCCAGTATCAACAAAAATGCAGTCGGAGTTGTGACCTAGATACTGATTGGCAAGGTTATGCAGGAGTGTCGTGTGGATGAGGTGCCTATGCCAGTGGTAGCACTTTCCCTAGAGTGCACAGAAGGGGTCCAGTTTAACTGGTCGGAGTACTTGTGCAAGGAGCTCCTGGAAAATTTCCGCGAGGAATAGGAATAGGGGAAGACTTTCCACTATGCATGGCTTCTATTGTCGATAGTGCTGGTGGCTTGGGAATTCCCTGAGGACAACCAGTTCCCCACAATTGCGAAGGATTTTCCAGAGGCAGTGAAGTACGCTTCACTGTGGGAAAATAAAGATTCGTAGAGGATGAGAGACATTAAGATATTATGGGTGTTCATGGAGATGAACATTAGAATGGGGATTAGCTGTAAGTCATGGTTATCACCCAGTGTTTACAATAGTTTTCATATCTTCTCAGAGTACAAGGTGGACTTCCATCACGTATATTTCAGAGCATGTAAGGACCCCACGAAGAAATGGAACGAGCTCCCCTACCTGGCCATAGACGATGTCATCTTCACCATGCTAGATTCTCGGCCACCAGAGTGGTACGCTCCAACCATCTCCACGGTGGAATCAAAGAAGACCGTGGCGCTGACGAAAAAGTAGGAGGCAAAAATTGCGGATGGCGCACTTGGCAGAAAATAGAAGGAACGAAGCAGTAGTGGCTAAGGCACAGGAGGCGCGAGATGCTGGGAAGGCAGCAAAAGAAAAATAGTAGGCATCTGAGAAGGAGCGTGAAGGCCAAAAGTCACCCTTGCTTAAACAGGAGCCCGACACAGAGGAGGGTGGCGTGGACCCATATATAGCATCCACACAGCTGAAGCTGCAATACCCAAGAGAGCAGGTGGGGTAGCGCAAGAAGTCAAAAGCCTCCAAGACTTCTTTCAACTCAATGACCCTTAGTGTGAGGGATCTACATGACATAGGGGAGACGGTGCATGACGTCACAGCGGAGGCCCTCCAACAGTTCACGGAGGAAAATCAGGTGGTGTTGGGGGCCCTTCAAACATAGATACATGAGTTTTAGGTGTGCATTCCTTAGGCTGGTACTCTATCAACCAACCTCACAGTAGGCATGGCCACGACTGAGGAAATGTTGCGCGCCTAGATGACCAACACTATAGTGCTCCAAAGGGGGCACTGGTTACAAAAAATGAGGCTAATAGGCCTATGGTCAGTGCACTGAAAGGATTTGGGATCAACAAGGTTGCGCTCCCTTGGGAGACACTCTATGTTCTGCAGGATGGAGTGACTGTAGAGTTGCGGGCTAGGGACAATCGCATGCTCCTGGTAATGAGTGAACAATGAATTAACATGGAACAACTGAGCCTACAACGCGACAAGGTAGTGGCACAGAACCGGAAAATTGTGTAGGTGGTAAGAAACCTTCCAGATGGTCCTTGAGTTGGCCATCCCAGCAGAGGCACCAGCAGAGGCACACATTTGGAGGCTAGCAGCAGGGGTCCAGGAGGCAAAGGAAGAGACGGATAAGGATTAGCTGGAGCTGAACCTTCAAATAACTGAGCTTTAGTTGAAGATGCAACCTTCAACTCCACCAGAGGTGAGGGAATAGCAAACCAGCACCATGACAATGGGAATAGAGGAGATCAACAGTGCAGTGAAGCACTGCACCAAATTATTTGAAGAGTCGTTCAAGGTCCTCATCACTCTACAGGAGGACTTGAACATACAACACTTAGAAACCGAGGTGCGTGAGCTGGAGAAAAAGTATTATGACATAAAAGGGACCGCGGATATGGTGGCCCTTACACATAGGCTCGTGTAGATGCAACAGGCAAAAGTGTTCAAAGGGCAGGTAGACATTGTGCAACATAAGGAAGCGGTTTTGAAGGCGCACATACAACCTTGGATCAATGAGGAATTCATAATTACAACCTCAATCGAAGCCAAAGCTCGCGCAGATGCATGGAATGCAGGAGAAGATGCAGGGAAGAAATTCAGGCACCACGTTATCTAAACAGTGCGTCCATGAGGTACAACAGGTAGCTGCTTAGTGCACTGCTGACCTTGTAGTAGTTCGGGCAGAGTTGGGTGGTCTTCGTGCAAATATATCAGCATCGATAGAGTGACTCAAGGGTGAGTCACGATGTTTATGTTGGGGGCCTGTTGGGTGTGGGATCCCCTGAGGGAATGTTTGGGGCTTAAAGCCCATACTTTGACTAAATTTGATGTAAAGACTCTTTGTTTTCTGGGCGCAGAGCGTGATCTTGTAAATGAGTCATAAGGTTGTCTGCCCTCATTTTTGTAATGTAATGTCAGCCTTAGAGATCTACCCTTGGTTCGCAGACCATGGGATTGTATAAATAGAGCGAGGCTCTAAGTTGTAAATCAACAAGTAGGAGGAAGTCATGAGTGGAGGATGAAGAATTGAGTCTTACCGAAGTGTAGAGTCTAGCCTTGGTCATAGAGTAGGAGAAGGCTCTGCAGCTGAGTGTGTAGAGGCCTACTAGTCCCCAATTGAGTGTGCAGACCCCTGTAGCTGAGTGCACAGGGCAGGTTGAGTTTGTAACCAATTGAAGCTTTGTTAGCCCCCTAATTTGCTCTCTTTTTTCCATTTTCCCCTTCCTAAATTATAGCCATTTATTGTTGTTTTACCTCTCTTATACACCCTCATCTTGCACCAATTCAAGCACGGTGACATATTTCGTATAAACTTTATTTTTCATATTTTTAACTTAACTTAGCATTACTTAATCATCTATTACATTATTTCTTACTTTGAATCACTCTTTGTAACTTATCAATGTCTCCAATGTTTATTTGGTAGTTATAGTACTTACCGTGACCATTGATCCTAGTGCAGGATCGAATCTTGCACTGTTTCCAGCACATCAAATCCTTGTAGTAGATCTGAACCTCCTTGATCACTGCATCATTTTGAGCAGCTTCAACCATGACAGCAAGATCGATCCAAAGGCGGCCAAGATTGAATCACCTTGTTTTGAGCAGCTTCAACCACGACAACAAGATTAATCCAAAAGTAGCCGAGATGAAATCTGTGAAGAACGAAAGATGGAGGTTGGCTATGGCTAGTTTTGCTAATTGTCTAAGTTTAAAGGCTGAAAAGCTAAATTATGTGGTTGGCTATGTAATCGGTTGAATGATCTATTTTGGCCCTTGGCCAAAGATCTATATAATGTAGAATGTAAATAGGACTAAGGGAGTTTTTGGATAGAACAAAGACACAGCTAAAGAGGCGGTAATAGGTTTCTGTATTTTTTTATTGCCTGAATTTGGGCTAGACGACTTATTAACATATGTACTTGCCTTAGTGAATTAATAATAGGGAGCTCCACCTCATGTTTCACAAATTCACATTTCTACATTTGAGCTGATGAATTGATTAAAGTATTGAGTAGCGCTTTTATTTAAAGGGGAAACACGCTGGGTGGCTAGGGCCCAGCCAACCTAGCATGTTTACCCGATTTCTTATTTCCTATAATTTGTGTTTATATTGTCAAGTGTGATTTAATTTCAAGCACATGCATTCCTGTCTAAGTGAAAGCGAATCCATTGTGTGAAGTAGCTAAAGTTCCTTTCCTGCATTTGATTTCAGATTGGTTTTCCCTTCCTCGTCCAAGCAGGAGAAATAAACCTGCACCAGTGCATGTTGGCGTGATATTTCCTTTTCTACAATTTTGTTTGGTTGGCTTTCCCTGCCTGGTCCAAGTAGGAGAAATGAACCTGCACCAGTGCACGTTGGTGTGATGTAGCAAGCCTTCCTAGCCTACTTCCCATAATCTTCTTTCTTTCGTTAAATGCTTATGACTAGATAAATGTATGTGGATTGTTTCTTTATTCCTGCACTCTGTCAAGATCAGAAACATTCATTTTTTATGTGTGCAATTTGATTTAACAGTATAATAGCACTTGCAATAACTAAGCACTCATTTTAAGAATTAAATGCTAAGTGCAAGAAGCTCTGATCTGGTGCAAGAACTAGTTTCTTGCCACGAGATCTGAGTGATTTGAACCTGGAAAAGTTCAAGCCCTTGCAGGAAGTAAAACGCCTTTACTAAAGCCACCATTTATACCTTCTGCATAAATCTCTGTCCCTACACTAGTGCAAGCAAATTGTGATAGTACAGGACAGATTAATGCAAGAAGGAAATCTCTAAAGGAGTAGGTTTAAGGGCCCATCTGATGAGACTGCTAAGTGTCTCTGCTAAAGAAAAACACACACTTAGTAGTTAAACAATAATTAGCTAGAGTGATTGCCCTTTATTTTTAATTCCCTCTTGCAAATGCATTCTTCCTTGTTCCAGTCTTAATTATTTTGATGGTTCAAGTTGCCTTTTTCTCTTTTTATTTGATTCCACAATCTTTCCTTTAAAGAAAGTAGGGATTTATATAGGTAGATTCATACCATCTCTAGCATTGCCTGTGCTTTGTCTCTAAGTTTATGGATCCCCCAGGTTGATAAATTAAATGTTGAGGATTTTTCTTAAGTGTAATTCCAGCACCCCAACATTTTGGTGCCGTTGCCGGGGAGGCGATTTGATCTGGTAAGAATTTTCTAATTATACAATAGAGGTAATTTTTCCTTTATTTTTGTAGTATTGTTTGGAAAAGATTCTTTGAAGGAATTTTACTGGTGTTGATTGATTTTTGACAACATTTTTACTAGAAATTGTTTGTTATTTTTCTTTCTTTTTTGAAATGAATGCCTAGAAAAGGTAAGGGTTTGAAGCCCACTAAGGGCCGAAAGAATTTTGAAAACAATTCTCATATTGTGTCTCCTTCTATGAGTAGGAAGCCCAATCCAATTCAAACCGATCATGCAGGAACAATCCGCCTGGATTCTGGTGACAACTTCTCAGGTGTGGTTCAACTTATTTGGAGCAAAAGGGAAACAATGGTGGACCATGAAGATCATGTGGAAGGGACTAGTGAAAACTAGGCAAGTGGAGAACAATCCACTTTTGTGTTTCCAATTGTAGATCCTGATACTATGGCGTAGATGAAGAATATTCCACCATCAGCTCTCGCTCATTTCCATGGTAAAGTTCATGAATATCCTGTCTCTTTTTTATTCGATTTTGATATTCTGTGTAGAAGTTATGATTATCAACTAATGCTCAGAAGTTAAGATTATTTCCTGTTACTCTTAAGGACTCAGCTCTGTGCTAGTTTATGGGGTTAGGAGGAAACACTATAACCTCTTGGGATGAAATGAAGAGAGTGTTTTTGTCTAAATATCAAGAATATTGCAAAACTCGGGACATGCAGGATGAGATTTTTACAATCATAGAGGATGATGATGAAACTCTTGAAGATTACCTAGAAATATTTCTATATATTTTACAAAGGTTGAAACTTAAGCTTGAGTCCAGTACTATTAGAACCTTGTTCTTAAGAGGACTTACTGATAATGCTAGAAATAATTTAAATCTATTAGGACAAGGTGATATTTCTCAGCAAAATTTTGAACAAGTTTGTGAATTATGCAGGAAATTTTCAAGAAATCAGTATAGATCTGGTAGAGGAACTCGAAACAGAAATAGAAAAACTGAATCTACCGATGCTATGATTATTGGATTAGAAAATAAAATGGAAAACATGAAAATTGATATAAAGAATATTGTTACCAAGCAATTGGACTCTTTAAAATTTCAACAAAAACTCATGAAGGAACAAGAGTCATTATGTATTTTCTATCCTAAATGTAGAGACAAGCATCCTCCTAAAGAGTGTCCTCTTAATTTGAAAGAAGCTAGTAAGTGTGCTATTTGTGTAGAAGACCATGTCACAAAAAAATGTCCCTCTATTCCAGGACTTAAGGCTATATTTACAGGGGGATAGCCTGAAGCTAAATACTTGTATGCTATGGGAGCAAGAAGGAATTGGCCTCAGGTAGGTGCAGGTATGGCTCCTGAATTTTCTCCACACTATTTTGTTTATAATTCACATGCATATTCTTATCCTAACACTAATCAATAGTGGCAGTATGGGAATCAATATCAGCATGGGCAACCTTCTCAACCATGGAAACAAGGTTGGAGAGGGCCAACCCATTCTCCATAATCCTACCAGCCACCCATGCAATCATATCCATCTACCCATACACCTTATTCAATGCCTCAACTTCCGAGTCAGTCTACTCCACCGTTACCTTTACCTCCACCTTTTCGACCTCCTTAGTTTCCTACTCAACCTATGCCCAATCCTGACAATAATAAAGCATTGAAAATGATCTATGTAACAAACCCACCTACCATTCGGGTACCAGTCTATTCCAGTTGGGGTATATTCAGTTAAGATCAGGAAGGATTGTAACATCAGAAAATCAAAAGCAACCTAGAGTGATTATTGAAGAGAAAGGAGAAGAGGAAACTCTTAACCATTCTTTGAAAGCTGTCACTAAGCATCCCTTACCCTTTGAATCCTTTCCATCTTCTTCCAACTATCCTCCCTTCCCAGAGAGGCTAGTAATGGAAAGAAGTGAGCCTATTTCTGAGACTAGCTTGGCATCAGAGCTTTGAAATCTTTTCATTAAGATACCTTTGCTTCAAGCCATCAAAGAGATCCCCATTTGTACCAAGATTATTAAGGAAATCTATCTCGAGAAACCCAGGAGGAAGAGATTGGAACCCAAAACCATTCAATTTGTTGGTAGGGCAATAACATTGATGATAGGATGTGTGTCTATGGAAAAATATACTGATCCTAGAAACCCTGTTGTCTCAGTTCAGATTGGTAATGTCCTTGCCTCTAATTTTTTTATGGACTTGGGGGCAACCATTAATGTCATGACTAAGAAAACCATGGATCAACTTTGGGTATCTCATCTTCTCCCTACTCCCACTGTGCTTGAATTAACATATAGATCTAAAATTAAGCTAGAAGGAATATTGGATGATGTGACCATCTCATTAGATTCTTGGGAATATCTTGCTGATTTCATTGTGCTTCAGCCAAAGAACCCATTAGGAGGACATCCCTTGATCTTGGGTCGACCATGGCTTGCTACAACTGATGCATATATTGGATGTCATTCCGGTGATATGTATATTTAACATGGATATTCTAGGAAGAAAGTTACCTTATACCCCCCTGCCAGATCCATTCAGGACCTTCGAGATACTTTATGGTTGGATCAAAGCAGTGATGAGGAGACTCAAACCATTTCCCTTATCCATCATTATAATTGGTATTCACAAGAAGATGAGATTCAAGATTTCCTAAATAATCTAGACACTATGCCTAGTTTTGAGCTATTGAGCCAGATTTTCAACCTAGATTTTCAAGATAATCATGATTCTTATTCTTCTGTACGGCTACATTTGACCACCCCCTTGAGTACTCCTGAGCCTGATACTACTCTTGTTGAGATTAGCCCCGGTAAATCCTTGCATATTAGTTCAGATTTGGACTCATCTCAGAGAGAGCATCTTGTGAATTTGTTGCAAAACCATCTTAGTGCCTTTGCATGGGGCTATGAAGATATGAAGGGTATTCCTCCTAAAACTTGTACACATCATATTTATATTCAGGAAGGAACCTGACCTGTCCAACAACCCCAAAGGTGAATGAATCCATCTCTGAGAGATATTGTGAAGGAAGAAGTACAGAAACTCTTGGATGCCCGTTTTATCTATCCTATTTTTGACAGTCAGTGGGTCTCTCCATTAGTGCTAGTACCTAAGAAAGATGGAAGATGGCGTATTTGTATTTATTATTGAAAATCAAAAAAGCCACTCTCAAAGATTATTTCCCTCTCCCTTTCATTGACCAGGTGCTTGATACCCTTGCAAGAAAGAAATATTTTCCCTTTTCGGATGGCTTCAGTGGTTATAACCAGATACAGATTGCACCAAAAGATCAAGATAAAACTACTTTTACATATCCATGGGGTACTTTTTCTTATAGAGTGCTTACCTTTGGTTTTTGTAATGCCCCAACTACCTTTCAAAGGGTAGTCCTGGCCATTTTTGTTGATCTAGAATTTGTAGAAATTTATATGGATGCCTTTTTGTGTTTGGTGATTCTTTTCAGGAAGCTCTCGAAAATTTGGAGAAAGTACTTCTTCATTGTGAACAGGCCCATCTCACCTTGAGTGATAAGAAATGTAAATAAAAGGAAAACGACAGTGGCACTTGGCCATTTGATTTCTGGTAAAGGTATCTAGGTTGATCCAGCAAAGATTGAAATCATTCTGCATGTTCCTGCACCCAAAACTCAAAGGGAAGTAAGAGGTTTTTTAGGACATGCTAGTTACTATAGGAGATTCATTGAAAATTTTTCTAAGGTAGCTGCCCCTCTTTCTAACTTCTAGCTAAGGATAGTGAATTTTCTTGAACCATAGCTTGCCAATAGTCTTTTGAAACATTGAAGGAAAATTTAGTACATGCACCAGTTTTGAGAGGTCCTAACTGGTCCCTGCCTTTTCACATTTCCTCTGATGCTTCAGATTTGGCTATTGGCATAGCTTTAAGACAAGAGGAAAATAAGCAATCCTATGTTATTTATTATATTAGTAAGAATTTATCTTCCGCTGAATTAAATTATAAAGTTACAGAGAAAGAGTTTTTAGCTGTAATTTTTGCAATTAATAAGTTTAGGCACTATATTACAGGATATAAAGTATTTGTACACACTGATCATTCCGCGATTAAATATTTGATGAACAAGCCATTGACTAGCAGTAGAGTGACTAGGTGGTTACTATTTTTGCAAGAATTTAATATTACTATTGTTGATAGACCAGGGAAATCTAATGTTGTAGCAGATTTTCTTTCTAGATTAGATAATCCTGGTGAACCAACTCCTGTTAATGATGATTTTCTAGATGAACATCTTTTTGCTATGTCAATAGATTGTCCATGGTTTGCTGACATTGCTAATTACTTGGTTATTGGGAAAACAACACCCCACTTGTCTGCTCATGAAAAACGGAATATTATTCAGAAAAGTGCTACAAACTCCTGGATTCAAGGAGATCTCTTTTACATTGGTCCAGATCTAATTATCCATAGGTGTGTAAGAGAGGAGGAAGTGTTTGACATATTGAAATCTGCTCATGATGAACCTTGTGGAGACCACTTCACTAATAAGCAGATTGCATATAAAGTATTGCGTGCTAGTTACTTTTGGCCTTCCTTGTTTAAGGATGCCAAACAGTATGTCAGGCAATGTGATAGATGTTAGCGAATGGGCCAACCTAATCAAACCAATGAAATGCCTTTGTGCCGCCAAGTTATGATTGAGCCATTTGAAAAATGGGCTATTGATTTTATAGGGCCACTAAATCCAACGTCATTAAGTAAAAATCATATCTTGGTTTGTATAGATTTTGTTACAAAATGGGTAGAAGCTAAAGTTGTTTCCTTTGCTACAGAAAATTTTGTTGTTGACTTTCTTTTATTGAAATCTTTACTGGATTTGGTGTGCCTAGAGAAATTGTTTCTGACAATGGTCTGCAGTTTATTTCTAATCGGGTATAGGGTGTAATGGAGCAATACAAGGTCCGGCATAGGAAATCCATGCCATATCACCCGTAAGCAAATGGCCAGGTGGAATCCACAAACCAAGTGATTGAGTCCATTCTTACAAAGATAGTAAATATGCATTAGAAAGACTAGCCTGAAAGATTGCTAGAGGCTTTGTGGGAATACAGAACCACTTGGAGAAATAGCACGGGACATATACCATATGAGCTAGTATATGGAAACCAGGTTCTATTACCAATTGAATTCCATATCAAAACTTTCAAAACTGCAGTTCAGTTAGGACTAGATCTCTCTGAGGCACAACAACAACGTCTTCTCCAATTAAATGAGTTAGATGAACTTTCTAGGGATGTTGTTCAGTAGAACATACTAATTCAGCAACAACGTAAAAGGTGGCATGACAAGTCTATTCAGAAAAAGCTATTCCAACCAGGTGATTGGGTGCTCCTTTATGATTCTAGATTTAAAATTTGTAAAGGAAAATTCCATACACGTTGGATGGGACCTTATGAAGTGATTCGAGTATTCGAGAATGGAGTGGTAGAAGTTAAAACTATTGATGGACAAAATTCAGTATTCTTGGTAAATGGACACAGGTTAAAGAAGTATTTTCAACCACTTACTAAGAAAGATTTTACACAGCAAGTCCAACAGCAATTCGGGATGGTAGTGGTGAATGGTAATACCAACCTTTTGAAAACATGAATTCTTCTTCTTCTTAAAAAAAAAAATTAATACAAAAAAAGTAAAGAAAAAAACATTTTCCTGTAATTATGAAAATCAGTTCACTGACATGATTGCAGAAGGATCAACCTGAAAACCAGCTTGCTGGTAGGAACATAAAAAATTTCTAATAAAAATAAAATGTTGCTTGATCTTTAGATATGCTAGCGACCACCAAGTAAAAGCAGGTTCAACAGAACCAACCTTTATACAATTGGGGCAATTAGCATGGATATTTTTATTCAAGTAATGCTTAATTTTCACTGCAGTTATTTTTTCTTGCACCAGTGTAGGCAGACCTTCCAAAATTGTTTTTGCATTTCTTCATATTCCACTTTCATAATATTCCCTCAATTTTCTTCTTCAATCCCAGAATTATTAACCTTCCCATATTCTTCTGAATTTAGCCTGTCCATTTTGAAAAAAAACCCCACTTTACCCTTGAATTGTTTTTCCCTATCCCACTTCTGTTTATCCCCTCTTGTGGTACTATTCCTAGAATCCTTGTAACAAAATTCCTTCCCATTTTGAAATTTCCATTTTCCCACTTCTTTGTTCCCTCGTGAATTCATTACAGGATCTTGCGGACAAAGAGAAAAAGGATATGCTCTAAAGCATCAAGAAAGGGCGAAGCAAATTTGCAGTATAAGTTGAGGAAGCCATGTTGGAAGTCCAGCCTACATTTTATTTAAATTCCCTATCCTTTTTTTTATAGATATTATGCTTGCACTAGTGCAAGCATGTCGTCCTATATAATAATGTAAGCAGAATGGTACTAGAAGAATAGCATAGTTTAAGCGGTGCAAGCATGCACCCTGTCAGAAACTTAGTACAATTTGT
This sequence comes from Pinus taeda, assembly GCA_000404065.3. Lineage (NCBI taxonomy): Eukaryota > Viridiplantae > Streptophyta > Pinopsida > Pinales > Pinaceae > Pinus > Pinus taeda. Next base: position 255,931 of record APFE031507274.1, read on the forward strand.
TCTTTTCATAGTATACATCATACGAAAGTGGTCATCATGAAAATTTACAAGAAGTCATTTCACTTAGTCAATGAGTACTTGTGCTATCATATTAACTAGGAGAAAATGATTTAAAGTACAAGGTGTTTTTAAGTTAAGAATCATGATCACTTTTTAATGAATGCTAAGTTATTTTTTTGAATTATGAAGGAATGCGGAAGTGTTTAACCATTGCTTTGACATAGTTTCCCCTTTCCACCATAATCCTAGATGTCCTTCACTCATAATGATTACCTCACCTAGTTGTTAAAACGCCGCCGCAAGTACCAATCCGGCCTGATCTCAAAGTTGTCGTGCATCCATGACTATTTCAGTGGAATGAATGAGTGATAAGATGGAAAGGATGGTGGAAAATTGGATCCCTATCTATAAGAACCAATTTTCCCGGTGTTGCATGTAAATTCTCGACTATTCATAGCCATTAAGCAGCGATGCCACCTGTTCGAAGTGAACCCTCGTCTCTCAGTAGGGTATAACAAACTGTCGAGTATCGCAATAGTCTTGCACTATTGCGAGACTTGGGCTTTCTTCATTTCTTGCAAAATTTTGACGGGCATGACAGAGAAGTGACCTTATAGTTTGCCAGAAGTTTCAAAAATGGCCGAGTAAAAATTGGGCCTCTAAAATTTGAAGTTATAGAAGAGTTTGTAGCAGTAGCGACAAGCTTGGAAAATATTGGTGAGCAGTGGTTTAAAAAGTAGAAACTAGAAAGCAAGCGATGGTAGTGATTTTTCATCGACAAGAAGATGAAGGTAGATTGGAAGGAAGGAGTTCTGTGCAGTGTCTTGCTGGGACAGTGGTAGGACTTCCTTTTCATCCTATAGAAATTTGTAACCTGTGAGGGAAGGTACTCCCGCACTTTTGTATATCATTTTAGGATGTTGCAGCATTTCAAAGCCGCTTGACACATCAGGTGGAGGATGAATTTCCCCTATTTTTTGCTTAAAAACTTGGAAAAAATGGCCAAAGGTGTGCGGGACAAACAGCCAGACCAGGCCGACAAGAAGTTATATCACCACAGCCTGATAAATATTTTGGTCCAAAAACAACTAGAAGTTAAAGGCATGACCTTGGAGGCACTGTTAAAATAGCTACATAAAAAGACAGCTACTGGAAAGGAGATAGAGGACTCCGCCAGCACAAGTAAGGGCCGGAGTAAGAATGTAAAGGGGAGTCCTTCTTGCACCAGTGCAAAAAGGAAACAACCTGCAAAATTAAAAAAAGGAAGGGCCCCATCTCCAAATAAGAAGACAACTAGTACAACTGTTAAAGAGACTCCTTCTACACCACCAGTATAGGGATAGACCCCCAAAGAAGACAACCTGTCAGTCCTTGCGGATGCAGCAAAATTTACAGAGGCTGAAGATGACACTCTATTGGCAGATTTCATTAAAAATCCTCGGAAAAAGAATAAATAATCTGATGTAGGAAAAGAATCACAGTCCCCATAGGACGTTGAATCCCCTCCTACACCAGTACAGGAAGAAGAACCAGTGCAAGAAGAAGAAGAAGAAGCATAAGAAGAAGAAGCAGAAGAAGAAGAATTTCTTGATGTAACCATGAGGGATACTGAGGTCCCTGAGGAATACACAACCCCTGTTGAGAGAGAAAAAGAAAAATATTTGGTAACTCTGCTGCTTGGGTAGTTGAACTAGAGCTTCAAGTGCAAAACTTAGAACAACTCATAGCTAAAGCATAGGAGGATAAAGAATAGAGTAAAGAAGAATTAACTACGGAGATCTAGAAAAAGAAAAGAGAAGTTAAGGTCTGGGAGTATCGAGCTATGAAATGTTTCAAGCGAGTTAAAAACGCGATAAAGAAAATAAATAACATCATAAAGAAGAAGTCTAAAACATTGCAAGCTGATGTCAGTACACCAGAGCAAGATTGAGCTAGAATGCTCAACGGTTTGAAGGTTTTTTGTAAAGGTAAAGAGTTATGTGAGGACACACAATAGTTTAGGGATGGGAGGATGTTAGCCCCCTAATTTGCTCTCTTTTTGCAATTTTTCCCTTCCTAAATTATAACCATTTACTACTATTTTACCTCTCTTATACACCCTCATCTTGCACCAATCTAAGCATGGTGACATATTTTTTATAAACTTCATTTTTCATATTTTTAACTTAACTTAGCATTAATTAATCATCTATTACATGATTTCTTACTTTTAATCACTCCTTGTAACTTATCGATATCTCCAATGTTTATTTGGTAGTTATAGTACTTACCATGACTGTTGATCCTAGTGCAGGATTGGATCTTGCATCGTTGCTAGTACAACAAATCCTTGCAGTAGATCTGAACCTCCTTGATCACCACCTCGTTTCGAGCAGCTTCAACCACGACAACAAGATCGATCCAAAGGCGGCCGAGATTGAATCACCCCATTTTGAGTAGCTTCAACCATGACAACAAGATCGATCCAAAGGTAGCTGAGATCAAATCTGTGAAGAATGAAAGCTAGAGATTGGCTACGACTAGTTTTTCTAACTGTCTAAGTTTATAGGCCGAAAAGCTAAATTCTGTGGTTGGTTATGAAATTAGTTGAATGATCTATTTTGGACCTTGGCCAAAGATCTATATAATGTAGAATGTAAATAGGACTAAGGGAGTTTGTGCATAGAAAAGAGACACAGCCAGAGAGGCGGTAACAGGTTGTTGTATTTTGTTATCGCCTGAATCTGGGCTGGAAGATGTATTAACATATGTACTTGCCTTAGTGAATTAATAAAAGGTAGCTCTGCCTCATGTTTCACAAATTGAATTTTTGTATTTTAGCTAATGAATTGATTAAAGTACTAAGCAACGTTTTTATTTAAAGGGGAAACATGTTGGTTGGCTAGGGCCCAGCCAACCCAGCACATTTACCCCGTTTCTTGTTTCCTTTAATTTGTTTTTATATTTTCAAGTGTGATTTAATTTCAAGCTCATGCCTTCCTGTCTGAGTGAAAGAGGATCCATTGTGTGAAGTAGCTAAATTTCCTTTCCTGCACTTGATTTAAGATTGGTTTTCCTTGCCTGGTCCAAGTAGGAGAAATAAACCTGCACTAGTGCATGTTGGTGTGATATTTCCTTTTTCTGCAATTTTGTTTGGTTGGTTTTCCCCACCTGGTCCAAGCAGGAGAAATAAACCTGCAGCAGTGCATGTTGGTGTGATGCAGCAAACCTTCCTAGTCTACTTCCCGCAATCTTATTTCTTTCGTTAAATGCTTATGACAGGATAAATGTATATGAATTTTTTCTTTATTCCAGCACTCTTTCAAGATCAGAAACATTCATTTTTTATGTGTGCAATTTGATTTAACAATATAATATCACTTGCAATAACTAAGCACTCATTTTAAGAATTAAATGCTAAGTGCAAGAAACTCTGATCCGGTGCAAGAACTAGTTTCTTGCCACGGATCTGAGTGCTCTGAACCTGGAAAAGTTCAAGCCCTTGCAGGAAGTAAAATTTCTTTACTAAAGACACCATTTATACCTTCTACATAAATCTTTGTCCCTACACTAGTGCAAGTAGACTGCAATAGTACAGGACAGATTAGTGAAACAAGGAAATCTCTAAAGGAGCAGGTTTAAGGGCCCATCTGATGAGACTACTAAGTGTCTCTGCTAAAGAAAAACACACACTCAGTAGTTAAACAATAATTAGCTAGAGTGATTTCCATTTATTTTTAATTCCCTCTTGCAAATGCATTGTTCCTTGTTCCAGTCTTATATTATTTTGATGGTTCAAGTTGCCTTTTTCTCTTTTAGTTTGATTCCACAATCTTTCCTTTAAATAAAGTAGGGATTTATATTAGAAAGATTCATACCATCTCTGGCATTGCATGTTCTTCGTCTCTAATTTTATGGATCCCCGGGTTGACAAATTAAGTGTTGAGGAGTTTTCTTAAGTGTAATTCCGACACCCAACAAGCATTAATAAAGAGAAGTTTTATACCATTATTGTGTATTTATTTACTGTTTTCTGCATTGAATGTATTAGGTATAAATTACATTTATGTTGCTTATATGATGCACAAACATATATGATTGTGTTGATTAAGTGAATATAAGATAAATTATATGTTTACACAAAGCTAACTAACAATTATCAGAAGATAAGTAGGATCTATGGTGTAACTTAGGGAAATAGCACAGATCGCTACCTTAGCAGAGCGAAAACACCTCAGCCCCTAGTTAGGTTTGTGTGAAGGCAATTATAACATATCGCGAAGGACTTGAAAGTCAATTTAGTGTGCGAAGTGGCCTGCGCGAAGCCATTCACAGTTGGAGAAAATTGACCCCTCAAACATCTCAAGGGTGCAAAAATTTGGTTCCAGCATCCCCCCATACTGCTTCGGGTGAGACCTCAGTCCATGCTCCGTGGGTTGTTGCTGAAAGGGCCAGTAGTGTAGGGATTTGTTTGGATAATTAACTTCGAACCTAGGTCGGGTCCCCTCAAGCCAACAGGGATCATAAAGTATGCTATGGGTATGCATTGGTTGTATCTACATAGGAATAATCTGAATTGTTATGAAAAGGCTACTGAGTTATTGGACAACAATGTAGAACAAAGAATATTGTAGGGTAAGAAGAAGACAAAATCAGTGATAATGGTTACAACTATGCAAGAAAAGTGGAGTCATAAGAAAGGATGTGTATTTTTTGCAGTTCATATTTCCATTGACAAAGGTAAGGATGTTGAGGATGCTAAGGTCTTGAAGAGGTGTTTGCTTTTGTAGTAGTTTCAAGATGTATTTCTAGTAGCTATTTTGAGAGTTATCGCCTCATAGGAAAGTGAAATTTTCTATTGAGTTGATGTCGAGGGCAACAACTCTAGAAATATGGTGATAGAATTGCAACTGCTCAAGCAGTTTGATCTAAAATCAAGAGACACAATTCTAATTTACTAATATGCGGAATTTAATTCACAATTTATAATGACATTCAAAAAAATGCAATAAGTAAAAACACACATGAATATTATTTTTCTAGGGGAATGCAATTGGGAAAATTCCCTCAAACCTATTTTTCATTAGTCAGATGAATAGAAAATGTATTTCAATTTCTTGCTCACTTTTAGCTCAACTTGCATGTGAATAAACTTTCTCTCTACTCAATGAGAAGCTCTGACCTAGACTTAGTCAATTTCTACCTTAGTTTGAACCTCTATTTCCTTGCACGATTCCTGAGGAATTAACCCCTATTTTTTAGGAACTTCCTCCAAATTGATTGCACAATTCCCAAGGATTGATCATTTGACTGCATGCAACAACTATACAGTCAAACTAATTTACAACTATTTGTTACATTGCCTTGGAATCTCCACCACAGTTGAGGAAATGCAGTTCCTTGCATGCACTAGCTATCTTAGGCTGATTGATTAGTTAATTGGATGATCATTGAGTTAGACTATTGTCCCACTACACAACTGACTTTCCACTAGTTCAATTAACTACTAGAATTAGTTTAACTGAACACAACTAGAAATAAATGAACTGGATTACTAAAATTTAGCAATCACGCATTCTTAACTGAACTCCAAGCCATCTAAGTCAATTTTACTAAGCTAAATAAGCAACAAGATCCATCTACCACAATTTAACCGCCTCCAAGTTTTCTAGTGATGTGGAAATTCAAATTTTATCAATTGGACTAAGGCAAGGTCAAATTGACCCTTTATTGGTACACTTCTCAACACTCCCTCTTAGCAAGCAAGGGATAATAAACCACCCCTATCCTGCACCTATGGAATTAAAACTTCCCTCTTGATAAAACCTTTGTCAAGATGTCAACATTTTGTTCCTCTATCGAAATGTATTGTAGGAACATTATCCTCCTCTACACACAGTCCCATAAATGATGATAACATATATCTATATGCTTGGATTTATCGTGATATACAAGATTCTCAGAGAGCTTGATGCAACTCTCATTATCACAATAGATACATCTCCTAATGAAATAGTCCCACAAGTATCTTTCTCATCTAGATCACCTCATACGTTGATTGACTTGCAACCATGTTTTTAGCTTCTCTTGAGCTGAGCGTCATAGACCTTTGCTTCCTACTATACCAAGAAATTGCTCTTGACCCAATAATGAAAGTTCCACTTGATGTACTCTTTCGATCGAATGGACTCTCTTCCTAATCTAAATTTATGAATCCACACAGCTTCACTCTCTCTGTCCATCTGTACGATAATTCATATTCGGTAGTTCCTTTGAGGTATTGTAAAACATGCCTTGTTTCCTTCTAATACAATTTGATTGGCCTAACTATAACTTAGCTTAGCTGGTTGACTGCATATCACATATTTGGTTGCATGTTCACAAGATAAATAAGTGAACCCACTAACTCTTGGTAAATGGTAGCATAACCCTCTTCACTTGAAGTGGCATACTCCTCCTCCGGTTAGTCATTAGTGGTGTCTTCATGGGACCACAACTCTCCATATGAAATATATTTAGTATATCGCTGGCATACTTTTCTTGAGACATAAACAATTTCCCATCACCTTGCCATACTTATACCCCGAGGAAGTAGTGCATGAGACCCATGTATTTCATCTCAAATTCCCTTGCAAGGTCCTCCTTGCATGAGTTGATCAACTTCTCATCACCTGTTAATATTAAATCATCAACATATAAAACAATAATAATCAATTTAGCTTCTACCAAAATATGATAGAGGTTTGCATCTGCTTCACTTTTGGTGAAGCACAATCCAGTGAGATAACTATCAATCCTAGTGTACCAAGCTCGAGGTCCCTATTTGAGACCATACAATGCTCCCTTGAATCTACACACATGATACTCTTGATCAAATGTCTCCAAACCTTTTGGTTGCTCGATGTACACTTCCTCCTTAATAACACCATTGAGAAATGTTGATTTTACATCCATCTAGTGGATCTTCCACTCCATCTACACAACCAATGTAATAATTGTTTTAATGGATGAATACCTTGCTACAGGAGCAAAGGTTTCCTCATAGCCAATTCCCTGAACTTGAGAGAATCCTTTGCCACAAATTTGGCCTCATAATTCTCTATGATTCCGTCTTCTACATGCTTAACCTTGAAGATCCATCTTGAACCCACAACTAATTTATCTACTAGCCTTGGGACCACTTCCCAAACATTTTTCTTCATGATGGATTCAAATTATTCTACCATTGCATTAACCAAAACTGGTTTGTCAATTTCTTCCTCAACACAGGTTGGCTCTGTCTCTACAATATCATTCATTAGAGCCATGTATCCAGTTTAACTATCAGGTGACCTCCTTTACCTGTGAAAATTTGAAGGAACTCCCATATTATCCCTTGCATCCTGCACTAATCTATGAGGTTCCTTGTGTTAGCACCTGGATCTACCTCAGGCTGAAGGAAGGCAGGTCTAGGGTAACATCAAACCATGTTTAACCTGGTAGCTAGCCCTACCAGTTTGGGAGAGGACTCTCTCCTTGTCAATATCAATTGGCATATGGAAACTAGGGCTTGAGATGACTGAAAATAAATGCTGATTTTAGGTTAGGTATATTAGATCAGAGGATTTTTTTTTTATTTTTTTTTATGGTTGGTTGCTGGATCAAATGAAGAAGGCAACTTTGGGTCTGGGAAATCAACTCAGATTTCAATGAAGTTCTGTGGGCCGAGGTAGGCAGGTGTTTTGGAACTTTGAATTAGATGTGATGGTAAGTCTAAGACCAATGAGAAGTTGGAGAGGGCATGCAAGGTTCATGATTCCTCTTCAAATAACAGAAAACATTAAAAACTAAATGTATCCTGAAGGCAGAGCACTGAATATCAATGGATTCCACCTATTTATCTTGATTCATTTAGTTATGAAGAAAAAGATAAATGCTAGCACATATACACATAAGAGAAACTAAATAAAAAAGGAAGAAACAATGCCAAGACACATCACCACAAGAATCCCACAAAATGCTGCAAAACTCTGATTCACTTCCTTGCCAAACTGCATAAATGATTTACAATAAAGCTCAAAACATCCACAAGAGTCCAACCTTGACAAATGACTAAGAAAGTACATGATATAGGCATAAAAACACCTATGCTAGCCATTTGGGGTCGAATCCATGAGTCAAGGAGTTGTTTCAACAACATCGAAACTAGGAACTAGAAAATAGGCAGTGGAACAACTTGCCTCTAAAACTATGGAAACTGATTCATCCAACCTCAAACCACCTCTAACTAATGTATCTACCCCCTCAAGTAATTTTTCATCATATTTACATCATATTACATCATTAATTTACCAAGGAGGAAAGAAAAAGTCAACTGACAGTCAAACTAGGCGAAATTCTGAGTTTTTAGGCAAAATTGGCAAAAATTTGCTTAACGCGCAGTGGCCTGAGCCTGATGAATAGTGCCACTTCCAGGCTGATTTTGAAGGCCTTCCACTTCACCAAATTAGGCCCAATATAGCTTTTTGGAAAGATCTACCTATCTAGTTTCTGGAACACTTTGAATTTTTTGATTTGGAGTTGATTTGCCTCTCCCACAATCATTTCTCCCAAGACTGGTTCCTGTGGGTCCAAAAAGTGGCAGAGAGGGCATTGTTTAGGTGTCTTTTGCCCTTTAGGTGACCCAGATATCCTCCAAATTTTATGAAACTTTCTGGGTTTCATTGTTTTTCCATGAGGAATCCAAAAATGCAAGCCATTTTTCAAAACACTGAGCCAACTCAATGCGCAGCACCGGTGGCGTTGCGCATCAGCTGAAAATTCCTGTGTTTTTAATTACAAAATTGTGAAGTGACAAAAATTTCTCAAAATTTTTCCAAATTTGGCAAGAGGCAAGCCTACTAATTGCTTTGCTGAGCCAATGAAGCTTCTACCAAAATTCTAAGTTTATCTTGTTCCTTCTTGGCCCTCAAGGTTCTCCTTAACTTACCTTTTAGCTTGTTTATCCTTGTCTTCCAAATTTTATTTCGAGCTAAGTAATGATAAGTCATATGGTGCAACATTTTCTTTTCCTTGTTATCTTTCTCAAGAATCTTCTCAAGGTGAATGTTCACCCTTTCCAACCATGACTCTCGATCAGCCTCAATTTCTTGCTCAAGGGATGTCATTTTGATTTTCTTTCTCTTTGCCTCTTGCCTATTTTCTCTAATTGTTTTCAGCTCCATAATAGCTTGCTTGTCTTCCAGTCACTTATTTTCCTACTCAAGATAGTTGATGATCCATTTGGTCCTCTCAAGGTCAAGTAATAAGGCTTGGATTTCAGCCTCCTTCTCTTTGATAATCATATCCTTGAGGCTTGAGCTTTGAGGGCCCAAATCAGTGTCATCCTCCTCAATCAACACAAAATCCTTGTCTTGCCCTTTAGTAGGCTCCTCTTCATGCATCTGTTGCTTTCCTTGGTCTCTACCATGTACCTGTTTAGCGGGAGAAGAAGGCAAAGCCCCTTTCACCCTTGGTGAAGATAGCATTTGCATGTGGTCCGGTGAAGAGAATGAGACCCCTTCCACCCCCAGTGGAGATAGTACTCGTTTGGTAGCTGCAAAAAGCATCCTAGTGCCTCTTTCATTAGTAATAAACACAGGAACATGAGCCTCTTCTCTTTTTCTTTCAGGCTCTTTTTGTAGCCCGAAAGGTTCACCTTCCCCTTGAGGATCTGCAAATATTTGAGGCCCCTTGAAGCATTCATGGACCATGAAAGTTTCCCACGACACTCCCAACTGAGTGAGATGATGTAAAACAACAACTTTGATGGCAACAAAATGATAAAATACTATTGAGCTACTGTGGATATGGTTTTCTTTTTGCAATCACAGTCATCCTCTCTATGTTTTTACATATGAAATAAGGAATACTCATCATTTTGACCTTGGTGAAGTGCATAAGTAATATGATATGGTAGGCATAAAGTCTGGAGAACCTACCCTCACATGTGAAGTATTTGATGATAAGTTTCACGAGTGGAACATACCGGTCCTCCAAGAATTTGAAAGGAAACACCCTGCTAATTTTACCATGATATTTGGCTTTGATATATGGTTCATAATGCTACTTACTGATATTATACCTTTTGTTCCACTTTTCCCCTACATCTATCATTCTTGTAGCTTCTGCAATGATAGCCGGTGAAAGAGTGAAATTGATCCCAACAAGGTGCACCACATTGTTTTCCATGTTTATGACAAACTGCCTTGCTAACTCATGGTGGTATTTGACCCTCTCAACCATCTCACAAAACTCAAAACATGACTGATATATGAAGCATGTAGTGGCTATAGGGCAAGTAAGGAGTTCACTCATGCTAATAGGTTCCTCCTTAATAATTTTTCTACCCTTGTGAGGTCTCTTGGGCTGTACATTTCTTTCCCTTGAGCTATCACTAAGTGTTTCATCTTTAAAACTGGATTCACTTCTTCTTGCCATGATGTTTGACTTAGGGATGTGATGTGATGCTGATATGGTGGAAAATGATAATGGGTGGGGACAAGGGAATGAGTATGAAGAGATTTTGCAAATATGGAATGGAGTAGAGGAATGAAGGGACAGGTTTAGGAAATTAGGGTTTTGACTTATGAGGGATGCAGGTTTTGATGAAGGGAGTGAGTTTTCTTAGGGGAATGGGAAAGGGAAAATGGAATTAGTGAGTTCTTTTAGGGCAATGAAGTGTGGAAAAGGGGAAAAAGATGTTGGTTTTTTTATGGAGTGAAATTTTAGCAATGAGATGAAAATATATGAAGACAAGCTAGGGTTTGATTTTCAAGATGAAAAACCCATGAAGAAAACATGAAGAAGACCAAATTTAGCTCAAGATCAATGAAAAATTTCTTGAATGAGTGAAATCCAGTGTTTGGGAGAGTTTAGGATGAAATGGAGTGATTTTGGCACCTTCCTGGCCAATGTGCAGTGCACTAGGCCCAACGCACAACGCCTTCTTGATGTGCAGTGCCTTTGTATTTTTACACTGGCTGAAATTGGCTGATGCACAACGCCGGTCTAATGTGCAGCACCAACGGGTTTTCTCCTTCGTTTGCTCGATTTTCCTCCAAATTGCGATTTTGACTCTTCAAAGATGTTTTTCACAATGAAATGGATGGCTAACATGAATTCACTTTATAAATGGATGCGCTTTAATTTTTCCTCATTGCAAACCCACTTTTATAAAGTCTTAGTCACTTTTCTTCAAAAACTCTATTTTTTCATTTGAAATTTGACTTTTTCCTTTCCATTTGATGGACTGATGCATTTGGTGCTTTTGTTTTTGTAGTGGCTAGAGTTGGCAAGGTGACCAAGAGCAGCTGCTGAAATTATTACATATAGAAACACTCAAATTACATGAAATTTTTATATGAAATGGAAAAAACATTGTTTTCACCTCAAAACAAAGTTTTGAGGTAAAACAAATTTATTGAGTATACCAACAGTAAATTCATGATTCTATGAACTTATTAATCCTCATCATGTTCCTACTGACATTTTATTCAATTTTGGATGACCAAAATGACAAACCCTAGACCTAGTGAGACTAAAACCCTAAAACTGGTTTTTGTAAATAAAATGAAATAGGATGACAGTAAATGACCTGAAAAGTATGAGCAGAGGTCAGCAAGATATATGTCATGAGGGAAAAAATCTGAATTGAACCCTACCATAAGTTGATCCATGACCTAATGGAATGCAGCTAACTGGATGAGACACCTAATATGCATGCAAAAGAGCAATTTGATCACTGATAGAGGTATGAAGATACCGACACTAACACCATGGATATTTTTTTCCTTCTTTGAATTTTTCTGCATGAGTGGATGTCTCCACTCTGCCCCCTCTTTTCTCCTCATTTTGATGTTGCTTGACAAATTCTTGAGGCTCCTGCTAAGGTTCCTCATTTGAAGCCAAAATCTCCTCTTCTAGTGGGATCTGAAGCTCCCTCAAGAAAACACTACATCAATTTCTCCTCATCGAAATTTACATCCCTTCACACAACTATCATTCTAAGGGAAGGAAGGTACAACCAATAGTTATGTGGAGTTTTAGTTTAACCCATAAAACCTCCCAACTCTATTATCAGCTCAAGTTTCTTCCTCAAATCTTTGGAGACATGGTAGTAAACAGAGGCTCCAAAAATTCTAAAGTGAGACACTTCTAGCTTTCTCCTCAAGAAAGCCTCCTCTAGTGTAATCATACAAAGAATACAATGAGGACTCTGGTTCTTCAAGTAGATTTCTATGTTAAATGCCTCTGCCCACAAATGCAGCGGCATACCTTAGTCATGTAGCATAGCTCTTTCTGCTCCCATGATTCTCTGGTTCTTCCTCTTTTCTACCCCATTCTGTTGTGGGTTGTGGGGTGCTGTCAACTCTCTTCGAATGTCTTATTTCACACAAAAATACTTGGAGTCATTCGAAACATGCTCACCTCCATTTTCTCTCCTAAGGGCCTTCACTTTCTTTCCAGTCTCTTCATCAACTAGTGCCTTGAATTCTACAAACTTTGAGAATGTCTCATCCTTCTTCCGCATGAAGAAGATTGAACACTTTCTTGAGAAATCATCAATAAAAATAACAAAATATTTATGTCTGGTAGTGGAGGTTGTTGAGAATGGTCCACAAACATCAGAGTGGGCTATTTTCGATATTGCATGTTCTTTGCTTGTCTCGATCATGGAATATGGATTTTACATAATTGGTCAAGGTAAAACCCTTGTAGACATCCTGCTACTTAAGTGATCCTTCACGGAGGCATTGGAATATGTTGCATAATTTTTAAGGCATCATGATGCAAATGGCCCAATATCCTATGCCAGAGCTCACTGACATTGCAAATTTTCACTTTCTCTACCTTACTTCTTAATGCAATGTTATCTTCCACATCCAGATTATAAAGATTCTTTGCACAAACCCTAATATGCTTCACCTATCCAATAGCTATGTGCCTCATAAAGGATTTCCCTTTACTAAAGACTCCATCATAACCACGGTCTTCCAAAATTGCTAGAGAGATGAGATTTTTCTTCAGGCCTAGCACACACATGACATATTTGAGGCAGAGACGGCATCTCAACCCCCTCTTAAAGATTACTATACCAATCCTGGTAGCACTATACCTTCCGTCATCCCCAATTTCAATATGCATCTAGAGATATTTCTCCTCCAGATCACTAAAAAACTCTCTATACCCTATCATGTGGAACGAGGCACTTGAGTCCAAGTACCACACACTCCCCATCACAATGTTGGCTATGCATGTGATAAGGGTGAAGACTAGCTCTAACTGTGAAGCAATACCTCACATCCTACTCCTCCTAAGTTCTTCTTGCTGAACTTTTTGTGTGGACACTTTGGAACATAGTGCCAGAATTCATGACAATTGAAGTATTTTATTTTTGACAAGTCTTTCTTCTTCTCCCCTTGGTTGGATTCTGGTTTGGTTTGAGACTTCTTCCCTTTTCCCTTCTTTCCCTTTCCAACCAATGGAAAATTATTTTCATCTTCTCCCTTGAATGAGGTTCAATATCTAGTATTCCACTTGATCTCTTCTTGTTCTAAATCGGACCACAAGCATTCCCAATTTGGTAATTTCTCCCTCCCATTCATCGAGTCCTGGTAGTTATGCAAGCTTTTAGGAACTTGTGTAAATCTGGTGAGATACCACAAAATAATATCATTATTTTCCAATTTTATGTTTCGAAGTTCATCTTTAAGGGCCAATTTTCTATGGTCACTTTTACTCTTTAATAGCTCAGTTAGTGCCTTCCACTTTGTGAATGGAGTTTCTTTCCCATGGATATTTTAGACAACGTGGTCTTAGTCTCCCTCTAATATTATTCTCCTTGCCTTGGCTATATCTTTATTCCATTAGGCTAGGTTCTAGGCATCAACTGATCCTAGTTTTTGATTTTTTGTCTTGACATATTCCAACAATCCATTGTCATCAAGCATTGCCTCCATGCAATCCTTCCATGCAATGAAATTCGAGTTTCCTTCCAAGGAGTAGTCTAATCTCAGTTCATTGAAGGTCATTCTCCCAACTCTAAAGAAATCCTGCTACACTGAAGCTGCAAATTTGAACCTCCTGAGGAACAACTTCGAAATTCTTGTTCTAATGTGAATCCTGCTCTAATACCATGTAGAAATATGGTGATATAATTGCAACTACTCAAGAATTTTGATCTAAAATCAAGAGACACAATTCTACTCTACTGATTTACGGAATTAATTCACAATTTAGAACAACATTTACAAACATGCAGTAAGAAAAACCACACATGCACAACATTTCTCTAGGGTAACCCAACTAGGAAAAACCCCTCAAGCCTCTTTGCATTAATTATATGAATAGATAATGTATTACAATTTTTTTCTTGCTTTGAGCTCAAACTAAAAGTGAATAAATTTTATCTTTGGTCAATGAGAAGCTCTAACCCAGACATAGTTAATTTTTTTCCTCAGTTTGAGCCCCTATTTCCTTGCACAATTCTTGAAGCATTAACCCCTATTTTTTAGGAAATTCCAACAAATTGATTTCACAATTCCCAAGGATTGATCATTTGACTACATGAAACACCTATACACTCAAACTGGTTTACAACTTCTTGTTACACTGCCCTGGAATCTCCACCATATTTGAGGAACTTGAATTCCTTGCATGCACTAGATATTTTATGTTGATTGATAAATTAAATAGACTATCACTAAGTTAGAATGTTGTCCCACTACACAATGAATTTCCACTAGTTCCATTAACTGTTAGAACTAGTTTAAATGAACATAATGGAAATAAATGAATCAAATTACTAAAATTTGGAAATCGCACATGCTTAACTGAACTCCAAGCCCTCTGACTCAAATTTAATAAGCTAACTGAGTGACAAGATCCATGCCACACAAGTTAACTATCTCCAAGTTGTTTGCTGATATGGAAATTTGAGTTTTCTCAATTTGACCAAGGCAAGGTCAAATTGAGCCTTTCTTGCTACACTTCTCAAGAAAAACAACATCAAAGGCACTATCTAGGATGAACTCTTTGGAATTTGTGGAACTGAAGTTGCAATTGAACAAAATGCATGACAAGGGATACATTAGGCCAAGTTTGTCACCTTGGGGTGCACCAGTATTCTTTGTGAAGAAGGAAGATGACACTCTCAAATTGTGTACTGATTACAAGAAGTTGCACAAGGTGACGATTAATAATAGGTACCCTTTACTGTAGACTAGCGATTTATTTGATCAGTTGAAGGGAGAAAAAATATTCTCAAATATTTATTTGAGATCAAGATATCTCCAGGTACACATCAAAGAAGAGGACATCTATAAGACCACTTTCCGGATCAAGTATGGGTATTATGTGTGTGTTGTGGTTTCTTTTGGTTTGACTAATGGTCTAGCTACTTTCGTGTGTTTGATGAATAATGTGTTGCATCCTTATCTGGACAAGTTTATTATTGCATTCATTGATGATATATTGATATATTATAAGAATGAGGAAGAGAATACCAAACACTTAGCAGTAGTATTGAGATTTCTAAGAGAGCATTGGTTGTATGTCAAGCTTAGTAAATGCAGTTTCTTTTAGAAAAAGTTACATTACTTGGGACATGTTGTTTCCAAGGAAGGAATAAAAGTGGGTCCAGAAGAGATAAGAGCTATCATGGAATGGGAAACTCCTAGGAATGTGGATGAGATCAGATCATTCATGGGGTTAGTAAGTTACTATAGGAAGTCCATCAGGAACTTCTCACAAATTACCTATCCTATTACACCTTTGCAGTGAAAAGGGAAGAGATTTGAATGGACAAAGGGATGTCCAACAAGTTTTGAGTAGTTGAAGGAGTTGCATACAAATGCTCCAGTATATTACAGATCTAGATAAAGAGTTTTTGGTGTCTACAGATGCTTGCAAGAGAGGAATTGGTGAAGTCCTGATGTAGGAGGGACAGGTAGAATGTTACAAGTCAAGGAAAATGAATAAGAATGAGTAGAACTATGTGACACATGATCTTGAGTTGGCAGCTATCATCCATGCATTGAAGATTGTGGAGACACTATCTTCTTTGTAGGAGGTTCATCTTGATGAGTGATCACAGTGGATTGAGATACTTGTTTGAAAACCTAATATGAATGCTAGGCAAGCTAGGTGGTTGGCCATGCTCATTGATTTTGACTTCGATATCAAGTACATTAAGGGAAAAGAGAACAAGGTTGTAGCTATGAGTTAATATGGGATAGATTTATAGGATTGGATTTTACATCCAGGATAACAAGACGATAGGTACAAGTTCTTAAACACAGGTTATAACAACAAGTACAGGTGAACACAATGTGGAATATCATCTCACAACAGATAATTTGGTCTAATTTAGGGATAGGATCTATGTGCTAGACAAGAGTGAGCTCAAGAAGCTTATATTGCGAGAATTTCTTGTCAATCCATATCAAGGTCACTTGAGATATCAAAAGACATTGAAAGTGGTTAAAAAGTTATACAATTGGCTAAACATGAAGAAATACGTGGTAGCATTGTGGTGATATGTTTGAATTGTCAACATGTAAAAGCAGAGTGTAAGCATCCAGGTGGTTTATTTTAGCTGATTTTGATTCCAGAATGGAAATGGGAGATCATTTCCATGGACTCCATTACAAGTTTTCCAAGTACATCTAGACACACACCATGATTCCATTATGGTTTTGGTTGACATGTTGACTAAGGTAGCTAAATTTGTTCTAGTAATGTCTACAAATTAAGCTAGTGAGGTAGCATGGGTCTTCATCAAGGAGATAGTGAGGTTACATCGTCCTAGGAAGATTGTGTTAGACAAAGATTCCAAGTTCACTTCTATTTTTTGGAGATATTTATTTGCAGGTTTGGGTACAAAGTTGGCCTTTAGTATAGCTTATCATTCGTAGATAGACAGACATTTAGATAGGGTCAATAGGAATTTGGAGGACATGCTGAGGATATATTTTATGCACCAATAGTGGAAGTGGGAAGGCTACCTTCCACTGGTCGAGTTTGCTTACAACAATGTGTATAAGGAATCTCCGAGGATGATTCTGTTTCAGGAACTTTAAGGGTGGAGTTGTAATATTCCTATCAGTTAGAGGGATCCAGGGAATAGGGTATTGATAGGAATGAACATGTTGGCAAAGATGAAAAATAAAATGCAGGTTATCAAGAAGAATTTAGAGGTGTTGCAATATAGGAAGAAGAGCTATGTAGATCAACACATGGTATTTAAGGATTTTCAGGTTGGGGAACATGTGTACTTTCACATCAAGCCCAAGAAGATCTCCTTGAGTATTAGATCATGTGCGAAGCTAGTACCTCAGTATTGTGGACCTTTCGATATCCTTGAGAGGATTGGACCAATGGCCTACCAACTTGCACTGCCTCCGACAATGAAATTCCATGATGCTTTCCATGTGTCATTACTTAAGAAGTATGTGAAAGATGATGATCACGTGGTTGACTAGATTGTATTGTAGGTGGATCTAGAAGGAGAATTCTAGCTAGAACTTCAGTGCATTTTGAAATTAAATATGCTCATGCTTTTGAATTGAGAAATTGAGAAAGTTAAAGTGAAGTGGAAGCACTTTGGACCTGATGAAGATACATGGGAGATGGATGATCAGATGTGGGATATGTATCCTTCTCTATTCATTGGTTGAGAAGATGCCTTTTGATATATGTTTTGATGTTATGTTTTGGTTATGTCTATATATTCATATGTATGTAAACACCACATCGAGTTGTGCTATAAATCTCCAAGAGGCAGTATGGTGTTTATGATTTGTTCGTTATTTCTTCCATAGTTTGATATGATGTAAATGTTGTAATGAGTTGTGTTATAAATATCCATGGGAAACATGTGTTTTGTTGGTTTGTAAGTGTCACTGAACACTGAGGATGGTGTTCCCCTATAACATCCCTGGGTTAAAAGTTTCCCCTATAACATCCCTGAGTTAAACTTTTATGCAATAAAATTAATAAAGGAAAAAATAAGACCAAGGACATGATACACTTATTCCAAGATTAATGTTGGGGAAAACATCCTAGTGGGTGTTCATTTGGTTTATTATGGTTAAGGGGAAATTGGAAAAGGAAATGGCAAATGAATTGAAAAGGAAAAGAGGAATTTATTGGCATTTTATTTATGAGAATAATGGAAAGTAGGAGAAAAGGAAGGTGAAAGGTAACAGGTTGTATGTGAGGAGGAAATTGAAGGAAAAATAACGGAAATTGAATAAATTAGAGGCCTCAATGATAAAAAGGCTTTTGAGGACCAGTTCACAACTTTTGTCAGTTTAGTTTTGAAGCCCTCTCTCTATTCTCTCTATTCTCTTAAACGCTTGCACACTTAGAGAATTCTTGGAGCACTCTAGCATTAGAGAAAGGAAGGAAAAGGAAGGAAAATAAAGCAAGGGGAAACAAAGATCAAGCAAGGAAGAGTTGGATCAAGTGGCTATAGCGAGATTACTTGCAAGTATCGAGTTGCATGAATGATTTCCTTGCTAGTTTTGGCATGCATGGTACATGCATGTGTGTATTTGTTTCTCTTTCTGCCATTAGCATGCGATTTTCCAAGTGTGACAATGGGTTCAAATTTTCCTTGCCATTTCTGGATAGCCATGGTGTGATGGGGTTCTTTCATTTGGTTGAGCCAGATTACTGGATAGTTTTGGAACAGGGTGATATGGTATCAGAAAATTCCCAAGGGCCTGGGAATCCCTTAACCAGTAATGGTGAGATACATAGTAAATCCTGAGGGTGGAGACTGGAAAATTCCTCAAGGTATTGGTGAAGAAATGCAAATGCATCCATGCTTGTTTGATGCATAGTGGTCCCTTGACCAATTTTGGCGGGATTGCGATAAAGCCTAGTAGTGTATGTTTCTTTGTTTGGGCCTAGGAATCCCTTGACCAGTAATGGTAGGTTGCGGTAAATATTGGTTGTATAGGTAAGTGTTTGAGTCCTAGAAATCCCTTAACTGATAATGGAGAGATATGAAATAAATCTTGGGGAATACCTAGTTGTTTTCTTGTGAGTCTCGCGTATATTCTTGGAATATGGCATGGGGTGATTGGCTGAAAGAAAGATTTTGTTCAGCCCAATCTATGGTCAGATGGTACATGGAAGTCCTTGACTTGGTTGGATTTTTCATATGTTAATAAGATAACTTTTCCTCTTGTATTTTATGATTAAATATACTTGTTATGATGTGGTTTTGATGGTTGTTCTATCATGGTTATTATTTTGGTTGTATGCTGGTTATAAGCATGGTTTTATGACATATTTTAGTTATGGCTCTCATCATTTTTAATCAATAAATGAACGGTTTATGAATGTATGAACTAATATATGATAATGAATCTATTGAGAGAAGGTATCATACATTCCTATTGATTCTCAGATAATTATGAGACCCTTATGTTCAGATTTTCATTTATAACCTGTAGATTACATGTTCTCCATGTGTTTGACAAAATGAATGTCATGGTTGGGCCTAGTTAGGTCAAGTGCTTGACCAAGTTTTGTACATATATGTTTTTCTTGATGTATCTTATCATTCTAGAAACTTTTATCAAGTTATGGGGAGATGTTTGGATCCTATCATTGAAAGAGTTGCTCATATCTCGCAGTCGCAACATAGAACTAGGAGAAAAATATTGTAGTAGCTAGGAGGAAGGGTCATCCATGTTGCTGAAGGGTTACAATCGAGTTTAGGGAGTGTTATTCCCGTTTCTAGGAGCCCATTTCACTAAAACATACAGTTAACATAGGTCTTGGGCACTTGGAAGGGTGGTTTAGCCCTTAGGGGTCCTATAACACTTGAGGGAAGTCAGTAAAAATTGTGTTGTGTTGATTCCACTTCCTTAACCGCACCTAGGAGGTTGAGTCATATCATAGTAACCCCTTGTTACATATTTACCCTGGTAGACTAATTAACTTGGGTAAGTGTGGGAGGAGGGTGTTACAGATTGGTATGAGAGCATGGTTCAACACTTGGACTGGATGGGCGGAATGTGTTTGTCATGCATGCATGAATGTTGTAGATGTGATTATGCATGCATGGTGGTGGTCATTGTTATAGTTGTGTTGACATGTAGAATTTGTTGATGTTATTTTGGGGACGTGTTTGCCTTGCATATCAGTTTCTATATGTTGTTATGCATGCATTGTTATGGTCATTGTTGTCTTGTATGAGGTCATGGTATGCAGTCGGTATTGTCATGCATGATGTCGATATATTGTTATGATTATGATTATACATGTATCGTGATAATCTAGTTGATATTGCAAATGATATATCCTCCCCTAAATTATATTGAGGTATGTTGGTTATGTTTATATTTGATTTATTTAACATAGTATGTTTGCAAGAAGAGGATCAAAGATGAGTAGAAAAATCATGGATTATAGTTCACAAGACTCTTCTTATAGACCAGATGAGAAATATGGTGATGGGTACTCTCCTGACATAGCAGACACCTTGATAAGTTTGAAGGAAGAGATAAGAAGTTTCAAAGAAGATAATGACAGGATCATTCAATCACAAGAGAGACTTTATAGGGCACAGGAAAAACAAGCAGAGGTCAATGTAGTCATCCTTGAAATTTTTATGCAGTGGACGACAAGACTAATGGGGTATATGGAAGTAGGTCTCATGGTGGGCACATGTTAGATAGAGATGACACAATTAGATATGGTAGGTTCTTGGATACACCTGACAAGAGAGGTGATGGACATGGGTTCTATTATAGTTTTGGTTCTGACAGGTATCATGGTCATCATCGCTATCATCCTTATAGGAGGAACGATAAAGGATATTTTCCAAATGAGTTCAAGAAATCCAAGCCACCTAAATTTGATGGAGAATTGAAGAATCTGGAAGATGTAGAGGCATGGTTGCTTGGAATGACGAAATTATTTGAGTTGCGTGATTACATAGAGAACATGAATCCCAAAATAGCTATTTTAAGGCATTAAAGGAAAAGCAAACATTTGGTGGGAGGATGTGAAGTGTGTCAGAGACATCAAGATAGAGGAGTTGATTTGGCATGAGTTCAAAAGGATTTTCCGGAAGAATTACTTGTTAGAGAGGTACTACGACAATAAAGCCAAGGATTTGTTTGAGTTAAAGATGGGATCAATGATATATGAGGAGTGCACAACTAAGATATTGGAGTTATTGAGATATGTATCATATCTTAAGGATGAGAAGGTGAAAGTTAAAATATTTATCAGTGGACTACCATTAGTATTTAAGAACTTGATTGAGTATGGTAAGCCTTAATCACTAGAAGAAGTCATTAGGAAGTTGAAACAACGTTATGAGCAATCAAAGTGTAAGACAAAGTCTCAATAGGGTTGGAAAGGGAAAGACAAGACTAAAGATAAATGGCCACTAAAGAGAACAAGACCTCAAGATGTAGGTGAGAAAGACAATGGTGTTCCTTACGCGAAGTTTAATGCAGTTGAGAAGGGATATGGGTTGTAGCCTAGAGAGAAGTAGAATAAAGGCGATGGCAGGTGACAATTGCAGTGTTGGATATTTGCCAAGGAGCATCTCAAGAAGGATTTCCCATCACATCAAGGTGGTAGGCCTCAGTTTCATAATGCATAGGAGGCATAGATAGTTGGGGATGTTGGGTAGAGCATTCTGCAAATCTATGCAACATTGGATAATAGGCAGGGAGATCACCAAACCTCTATTATCGAGATGGATGGTAAGCTTTGTGATCGAGTTATTTCTATTTTGATTGACTCTAGATCTAATTATAGTTATGTTAACCCTGACCTGGTGGATAAGTGTGGTTTGAGAAAAGAAGTGAATAAAGAGTCTTGGTTAGTGAAATTAGCTACAGGTACTAGGAAGAGAGTTCATCATTAGGTAAGAGCTTGTGCATTTGAGTTGAATGGTATTCCTACATCAGCGCATCTGAATGTACTTCCATTAGGATCATACAATATTATTCGTGTATGGATTGGTTGTATTTTCATAGGACTAAGGTGGATTTTTATGAAAAGGAGATTGAGTGCTTGGATGACAATGGAGAATAGTGAATCTTGTAGGGTAAGAAGAAGGAAACATTAGTCAGAATGGTTATAGCTATGCAAAAAAGGCATAGTCACAAAAAGGATGTGTGTTATTTGTAGTTCATGTCTCCAATGATAAAGGTAAGGATGTTGAGGATGAAAAAGTCTTGATTAGGTACTCGATTTTTCAACAGTTTCAGGATGTATTCCCAACGAAGATTTCAAAATTTCCTCCTCATAGGGAAATCTAATTTTCTATTGAGTTAGTACTAGGGGCAACACCAGCGTCAAAAGTATCGTACAGGATGAGCACTTCAGAGTTAGTGGAATTGAAGTTGCAATTGAAAGAAATGCTTGATAATGGATACATTAGGCCAAGTGTATCACTGTGGGGTGCACTAATACTGTTTGTGAAGAAGAAGGATGGTACTCTTATATTGTGCATTGATTACAAGAAGTTAAACAAGGTGCAAATCAAGAACAAGTATATGTTGCTGAGGATTGATGACTTGTTTGATTAGTTGAAATGAGCAATAGTGTTCTCGAAGATTGATTTGAGATCAAGATATCATCAGGCACACATTAAGGGAGAGGACATCTACAAGACTAATTTCCGGACCAGGTTTGGGCATTATGAGTTTGTTGTGGTTCCCTTTGGTTTGACTAATTCCCCAACTACATTCATGTGTTTGATGAATAGTGTGTTTCGTTCTTATTTGGACAAGTTTGTTATCGTATTCATTGATGATATATTGATATATTCTAAGAACGAGGAAGAGCATTTCCAACACTTATCAACCGTATTGAGATTACTAAGAGAGCATAAGTTGTATGCCAATCTTAGCAAATGTAGTTTCTTTCATACAATATTACATTACTTGGGACATGTTATTTCCAAGGAAAGAATATCAGTGGATCCAGAAAATATAAGAGATATCATCAAATGGGAAGCTCTAGGAATGTGGATGAGGTAAGATCATTCATGGGATTTGCAGGTTACTACAGGAGGTTCATCAGGAAATTCTCATGGATTTCCTCTCCTATTACATCATTGCAGAGGAAAGGAAAGAAATTTTAATGAACATAGGAATGTGAAACAAGTTTTGAGTGGTTGTTAACAAATTCTCCAGTTCGCAAGATTGTTAATCCAGATAAAAGGTTTGTGTTGTGTACATATGCTTGAAAGAGAGGTCTTTGTGGAGTATTGATGCAAGAGGGACATGTGGTATGCTACAAGTCAAGGAAACTTAATGAGAATGAGAAGAACTATGTGATGCACGAGCTTGAGTTGGTAGTAATCATTGATGCATTGAAGATGTGGAGGCACTATCTTCTTCGAAGAAGGTTTGTATCTATGAGTGATCATAGTGGGTTGAGATATTTATTTGACCAACCTAATTTGAATGTCAGGAAAGTTAGATGGTTGGCCATGATTAGTGACTTTGACTTTGAGATCAAGTACAACAAGGGTAACGAGAAAAAGGTTACATATGCTCTTAGCAGAAGAATACATGTGAATCACATAGTAGCTACGAGCTCATATGGGACAGATTTACATAATCAAATCTTGTAGGAAGGATATCAAGATGACAAGTACAAGGAGATTAGGCATAGGCTATAGCAGCAGGGTACAGGTGAACATGATGTATATTATCATCTTATGGTAGATTGTTTGGTGAGATTTACGGACATGATCTATGTGTTGGACAACATTGAAATCAATAACCTTATGTTGAGGGAATTTCATGTTAAGCCATATTCAGGTCACCCGGGATATCAGAATACATTGACAAAAACGAAGAAATTCTACTATTGGCTGAATCTGAAGAAAGATGTGGAAGAGTTTATGGATAGGTGCTTGGATTATCAACAGGTAAAAAATAGAATGTAAGAATATAGGCGATCTACTATAGTTGATTTTGATTCGATAATGGAAATGGGAGGTCATTTCCCTGGACTTCATTACAAGTCTACTGAGAAAATTTAGACAACATGATTCCATCATGGTTGTGGTTGACAAGTTGAATAAGGTAGCTCATTTTATTCCAGTTAAGTCTACTTATTTGGCTAGTTAGGTAGCCTAGTTATTCATTAGGGAGATAGTGATATTGCATGGTATTCCTAAGAATATTGTGTCCACAAGAGATTCCAAGTTCACTTCCAGGTTTTGGAAGGAGTTATTTGCAAGTTTGGGTACAAAGTTGGCCTTTAGTACAACTTATCATCCACAGTCATATGGAAAGACAGAGCGGGTTAATAAGATCTTGGATGAAATGTTGAGAATGTATGTTATGCATCAATAGTGAAAGTGGGAATAGTATCTTCCACTCATAGAGTTTTCTTACAACAATGAGTATCAGGAGTCACGGAGGATGAGTTTGTTTGAGGCACTTTATGGGTGGAATTTTAATGCTACCATTAGATGGAGTGATCCACTTAATAGGGTGTTGATAATATAGGCCATGTTGGCAAAGATGGAACAAGAAATGTAGGTTATCAAGAAGAATCTAAAGGTAGCATATGAAAAGTAGAAGAGCTATGCAAATCAACACAAGTTGTTTAAGGAATTTCAGGTTGGGGAACAAGTGTACTTGTGCCTTAAGACCAAGAATAGCTCCTTGAGGATTGGGTCATGTGTTAATTTGGCACCTTGTTATTGTGGGCCTTTTGATATCCTTGAGAGGATTGGACCCATGGCTTACAGAATTTCACTTCCTCTGACGATGAAAGTCCATGGCGTTTTCCATGTTTCATTGCTTAAAAGATATATAAAGGATGTTGATCATGTGATTGATTGGTGTGTATTGTAGGTGGAGTCAGAAGGAGAATTCTAGCTAGACCCTCAATGCATTTTTCAATGGAAACAACTCATGCTCCAGAATCGAGAAATCAAGGAAGTTAAAGTGCAGTGGAAGCACTTTGGTCCCAATGAAGCTACATGGGAAATGGTTGATCAGATACGAGCTATGTATCCTTCATTATTTTCCGATGAAGGGAAATGAGTTTTGGTATATGTACATATTTATGTATGGTTGTTATTATAAATACCACAATGAGTTGTGTTATAAAGCTCCAATAAGCAGTATGGCTTTCATGTTGTCATGTTTGTCATGTTGGTTTATTTTTTAGTAGGTTTTTCATTGTAAATACTACATCAAGCAAAGTTATAAAGGTCCATGAGTAGTATGTTTTGGTTTCAGCGGTCTTGTTGGTTATAGGTGTCATTGAACACCAAGGATGGTGTTCCCATAAGGGGGAGAGATCTGTAACAACCTCGGGTTGAAATTTCATGTAACAAAGTTAATAAAGGAAAAAATAAGACCAAGGTCACGGGACACTTATTCCAAGCCAAGTGTTGGGAAAAAAATCCCAGTGGGAATTAATTTGGTTTAATATGGCTAAGGGGAAATTGGAAAAGGAAATGGAAAAGGAATTGAAAAGAAAAAGAGGCATTTATTGGCATTTTATTTATGAAATGTAGAAATTACGATGTGGTTTGCAACTTCTCATGAAGCTTTAATCAAAATCATAAGACACAAATTTACTCTACTGCTTTGCGGAATTTAATTCACAATTTAGAAAAAAATCTCACATATGCAATAAGAAATCACACACATGCAAATAATATTTTCCCCGGGGCAAGCAAACTGCTAAAATCCCCAATGTCTGCTTGCATCAATATGATGAATAGAGATGTATTACAATTTATTTCCTCAACTTAGCACAACCTGCAAGTGCATAACCTATCTCTCTACTCACTGAGAAGCTCTCACCCAAAATTAGTCAATTGTTTCCTCTGCTTGAGCCCATATTTGCCTGCATTTCTCCTTTAGGAATTAGGCCCCTTTTAATTAGGAATTTCCTTCAAAATTCTTATGCAATTCCTTAGGGTTGATCACATGACTTCATGCAACACCTGTACACTCAACTAGTTTACAAATGTTGGTTAACTTCCTTGGAAACTCCAACACAAGTGGGAAACTCGTATTATTTGCATGCATGAGCTAATTATTAGCTGATTGATCAGTTAACTGGATGATATCTGAGTTAGATTGATGTCCAACTAGTTAACAGACCACCAACTAGTTCTATTCATAGTCAGAACTAGTTTAACTGATTACAACTGAAATTAGCTCAACCTAGGCTCTTAAAATTTAGGAATCACTATATGCAACTGAAATTCATGCCCTTAACTCAAATTAATTGAGGTAGACTCCTATTTTTTTTAGCAATCAACAAAAGAAAACTAAAGTTCAACTCATTAACTCAAATTGAGTGTTCTTAACTAAGTGACAAGATCCATGTCACCTCAGTTAACTCCTCTAAGTTGTATGCTAATGTGGAATTTCGAATTTCCTCAGTTTGATTAAGGAAAAATCAAAATTAAGCCTTTCTTGTTGAATTTTCAACATGAAAATAATGGAAAATAAGAGAAAAGGAAGGTGAAGGTTGGATGTGAGGAGTAAATTGAAGGAAAAATAATGGGAATTGAAGAAAATAGAGGCCTCAATGATAAAAAGGATTATGAGGATCAATTCACATCTTTTGTTAGTTCAGTTTTGGAGCTCTCTCTCTATTCTCTCTATTCTCTCACACTCTTTCACACTTTGAGCATTCTTAGAGCACTCTAGCATTGGAGAAAGGAAGGCAAAGGAAGGAGAAGAAATCAAGGGGAATTAAAGATCAAGCAAGGAAGAGTTGGACCAAGTGGCTACAATGACATTACTTGCAGGTATTGAGTTGCATGTATGATTTCTTTGCTAGTTTTGGCATGCATGTGTGTATTTGGTTCTCTTTCTACCATTGGCATGGGATTTTCAAGGTGTGATAGTGGTTTCATATTTTCCTTTGACATTTACAAATAGCCTTGGTGTGATGGGGTTATTTCATTTGGTTGAGATGGATTACCAGATGGTTTTGGAACCAGATGAGGTTGTCCTAGGAAAATTCCCAAGGGCCCAGGAATCCCTTGACTAGTAATGGAAGGATACACGGTAAAGCGTAAGGGTAGAGACATGAAAAATCCTCAAGTTATTGGTGAATATGGTTATTGCATGGTCATTCATGTCCTGTATGGTTGCTATTGTTGAGACATGTTTGAGTATATGTGATTTGATTTGTTATGTTGTTTATGAAGTTGTGTTGAGAGTGTGTATATTGGAGCTTTGATGTGTGGTACTTTGTATATCATATTTTCCATAATATTTCATATTTATATGTATGTTGTTGGTTTTGTTTATGAGAAGTTTGGTTTTTTTAGAGAGGATGTTATATGCACATATTATTTTATTGTGAGTCTAGTATGAAAATAAGATGAAATGAGGCTCATCTTTATTGTATGAAAAGTTCTTGGGATGCAATTTTAAAACAAATTAAATTAGGCCCATGTGGATTTGAAGGTTGGAGCCTTAAATATTGACACTAGAGGTTTGCACACTAGTGGTGTCCTTCAACAAGTGGTGGCATGCATAGTTTATGGAAGTGGTGGCTTCCGAGTGAGTGGTGACTCACATTGCTTTGTGAGTAGATGCTTACACATGAGTGGTGTCCAACGACTATGTAAAGAGGGAGATTTTGAATAATAAGAAGAATTATATGAAGACAACAATGATGGTGGCTTTTCCCAGTTGGGTTTTCCAACTAACATTTGGTGTCCCTATGAGATGATGATTTGTGTGGTTTTGATTCGATGGTTATAGGTTGCTTATTAGTTGTGCATGTTATTCAAATGATTTATATGCTTATGTTATGATCCACATATGTACATTGTGTTTCTAGTTAAATGATGCATATTCAGTAATGGTCTACGAAAATGAGACAAAATCGGGTCTTAGTACAACATAATATGATACTAATGAGGAGGCACTGGAGTCCAATACTATGAAGTGAGTAGTCCTACATACACATGCTTGGATCAAAACCACCGAGTTCAAAATGGAAGACTCATAGTGACTACAATTGATTTGGATACATATGAAATGATGGCCCCCCTCCTACCTAGGGAGAGGGAAGGAAACAAACAAAGGATCCCTATTGAATAGGAAAGGGGCTCTGAGGATATAGAATGAGCTAGTAGAAGGGAATCTCATACTAATGGATTTAGAAATAATTGGAATGAGGTTATCAAATATAAGGAATTGAAACTATCGTTGGATCACTGAAATTAATGTATGAATGAAAATAGTGTGAGAATAAAATAAAGTCAATCACATCTAAGAAATGAAGAGTCTCATAACTTGGTCGAAGGTAACCCATTAATGAGGAAAATGTGAATAATGATAATAGGAAAAACTCCTATAATCAATGTGCTAATGTTAAGAGGGGGGATTCCACTAGCACCTAGGAATATGAGGAACTCCTAAAGGTCAATATATAAAACTTGACAACTAGAGCTATATCTCTAGAAACAATTTCCAAAGCCCAACATGTGGAGAGATACCTAAAGGTATTATGTCTTATAATAATTTATACAACTCATACATGTATAATGATCTAGTGTAACAATCAACTCAACCATAAAACCATCAAATGTATAAATCTCAATGGTGTTATATTGAGATAGATTTAAGCATATGATACACAACCAAGTCAGAAAGCAATGAGGATGCTTCCTGCATAGTCCAAGGAACCCACCAATGAGGAAGACAGGCCAAAAGTACATTGTCCTCTAAACCAAAACCCTTGAATGCAAGTGTTGAATTGTATAGGAGAAGGATTGTTATAGAAAAAGGAATAAGGAATCCTTGAAAACCAACATGAGGTAGAGAGCACAAGATAAATAACAAATAATGAAATGAAGGAATAATAGGAAGTCAAAAAGGGATGGAATCATGAAATTCCCTTTTTAGAGAATAAAGGAAAAGATGACTTGGAAGCAAGTAAAATTATTTCATGGGAAATGGTTGATTACTTGGAAATAAATTGTTTAAGGAAATATTAGCAAACCAAAAGAACAAATGGAGGTCAAAACTTGACAAAGATCGATGGGAACAAACTCATGGCAATAAGGGTAAACCACAATGGGACTCAAGGTGAATTTAATAGACTATGTGGGGCACAAAAATGACTCATCATAGATTCTTTGAATAAGGGAAACAAGGGGATGCTACCATAATGAAACTAGTGTTGAATAAGCATGATATCCTTGTAATATTTCCAAAGGGGTGCTATGAGGTGGTGAAAAATCATTGCAAAAATATAATTAATGTGTTGAGAGACAAAATAGCTAAATGAGATCTAAAGGGGGAAATTAAAATGGGGAAATATTGAGATATGAAAAGATAAAGGTCCCAACAAGAAACCATATGTATGTAATACTGAAAGTGAAAACTCTAAAGAGAAGTGACTAGGGGTATGGGCATGAATGATAATGTCATTTAGGGTTGGTGGATGGTGGTATATAAATGAAATTTTTTCATTGTGTGGATGACATAGGGTGATTATAATATGCAGAAATAAAATAGATTCCACCATTAGTGTGGAAGTCTATGGGATAATGCCTATCAAAATATGAGTAGATATGCATGAGGCTCAACACTAGGATGTAGAATAAATGCAATCCTAGTTGTAAGGAGGATTCAGTGACATGTGAACCAAAATTCAATAATTCTCACCAACAAATTTGGTAGTTTCCCTTTCCAATCATGCTTTATGCCATATTTTTTCTTATTCTTTAATCCTTCCAATACTACTATTTAGAAGATTTCACTTCACTCTGCTATTCCAAGACTATATTTTTATGGTTGGGATGCCATAGAAAATGAATGAGTTTTCTTAGGAAAGTAATGATATTACATTATTAACATGACAATTGCAAGATTCTACGGGATGCCAACCTTTTTCAACTACTAATCAAAAGCTACACAATTCTTTGTTAACGACAATTATTGTCTGCTTTTTTCAATAGACATCATTTTGTTATATCAAACTATTAGTTTTTATATATTTTCTCTGCATCACAAGTGATCCATAAATTACCGTGGATATTCCACTAGACAATTTTTCAAAATAAATTTGATACAATTATACTTAAAATATGAAATTTGTACTATGAGGGTTATTTTCCTTAGACTTATAGATTTATTAATTTAATGTTTTCATGCATCAATAAATAAAATTATGAAAATAGAGAACAAACAAAAATAAAATCATTCACAACAATAACAACAGAAGATATGATCTGAGAAACCCTTTAGGGAGAAAACCCAACTTGAAGTCTGTGTTATTTTTCTTTGAATGGAAAGATACAAGTAAAAATGAGTGAGACCCGTGGCCCATAGTATCTTATAGTTTATAAACCATATCTATTTTATCTCTCTCTATCTACCCGCTCTCATCTACTCTGCTCCTCTATGGAACAAAAATGCACTCGAATAAAATGCGATTCTTCCCCCCCGATACCCCAATTATAACATAGCTTGATATCCTACTAGTGGTTACATTTCAATACTTCAACTCTTAACTAGAGTTACAATATTGACCCTTCTATAGTCTTATTCATCATGTTCATGCTATTATCCCATTTTTCATGAATAATGAGCGCTAGCATTGCCTCCTCTTGAATCATGGTGGTCAAAATAGGAAAGACAAATTATATGTGTCATATTGTTTTCCTATGGCCTCCTGTTGAGGCATTTTTTTCGCTACTTGAAATGTATTTGAGTGTATAATAGTGCTAGGAGGTGTAGTTCTTAAGTGGAAAATTTTTAGCCCAACAAAACTTTGTTTAATTGCTTAAACTACTTCTAAAATGTTTTAGACTCCAATTTACCAACCATGGACCTACTGGTAAAAATGGTTTAGTGAGTTTATTCCTCCTATTTTTTCAATATGAAAGCATCAATATGGATGAAAAATAAATAATGAGACAATCTAGATCATACCTTCCCATTATGGGAGGCTTTTGATCACTAAAATATTTTACTAAATGAGGTGAGGAAATTCTTCCTCCACCTTCTCTTAAGTGCATTTAGCTTGAATTGGAAGGTGTCCTTTCAACCCAATCCACCAAAGGTCATGATGCCCCTCTCTTGTAGTCGTGTAGTTATTTGAAAAAAAATTATATCCTTTTTAAACTCTTCTTGAGCACATGATGCTAAATCCTCTACAAAAGGTAGGACCTCTTTATCTTCTTGATCCAACATGGAAGCCTCATAGAGTTTCATATTTTCTACATTCACCACTATGTAAATGCACATGTATAGGGTGTACTAAGTCTATATGTTTTATCTACAAACATTTTAGTATCTCAAAGGGGCCATATCATAGAGCCTTGATTTTCTTATGAGGACCCTATAAACTCTCCTTATTCAATTGTAATCATACTCTATCCTATCATACTCTATTCTACAATAATAATGTCTACCCTTGTATTTTTCCTATGAATTTACTAGCATTTCATGTACCTATAAATGTATCTTCTTTATGTTCTCAAAAAAAAATTCTACCCTTAATTCATCCCTTATAAGATCCTTCCTCACTCCTTATTGTCCACATGCAATACCCAAAAGTGAAATTGGAAAATATCCAAAATAAGTTTTAAATGGGGACTCACTCGTAGAAGTGTGGAATTTTCTATTATAATATTTATATATGTATAAAATACTTTCATCCCAAGTATTTGGATGCCTCTAATTGTTACTCTTTAAAAGCTGCACCAAAGTCTATTGGCTACTTCTATTTTCCCATTTGTCTATGGACAAATTGTTGTAGAAATCTTCATCTTTGTTTCCATCTTCTCCCACAATGTAGTCCAAAATTCACTAATGAATATTGTGTCCCTATCTAAAATGATGCTTGTTCATATCCTAAAGTGCACCCAAACATGTCCAAAGAATAATTTTGTTGCTTGTTTCTCATTGATGGTCTTTTTACAGTGTATGAGAACAAACATATTGTTAAATATGTCAACTACCATGAACAAGTATTCACGTCCCTTCATAGTTGCTGGTAAAAATCAAACAATGTCTATGGAAATGTTTTCCCAAGGAGGAGTGAGTATAGGTAAGGGATGGTATAGACCTTACTTCCTATTACCAAGCTTGTTGGTGCAGCGAAGGATGCATCGTGTTATGAACCTGGCTATCTCATTTTGCATCTTGGGCCAATGCACATATCCTTAGAAGTTATCCACTTATCCAAGGTATCTTGTAATTCTAAATGAGTATCTTTAAATTTTAATGTACACACACAAAATGAAGTCTAACAATGACTCCAATAAATAGAATGTGACAATAACTCCTTTGAAATTTAATTTTAGAATATTTTCCATTATATGTGGGTTGGGATCCGTGGAGGGATGGATCATGAGTCCATTGATTTTTTATTATTGTGTTGTTATCATAGTTCACAAAGGGACCTCTAATAGCTCTTCATAGTTCATGGTGATAGTATAAGCATTTTTAACCCTTACACTCCTAGAACCACAATTATTCCTCCAAAAGTAATGAAATTCATGAATCTATATATATTTTAATCTCCCATGCTAACTTTGAAGTTGTAATTTTTTCCATCATTGACAATATTTCCTTGGTTTAAAACCATCACTTGGAAATTTGACACTAGACACAACCATCAATTAGGATTTTGATGTAGAGTATATCAAATAGGTAAGATACTCTACTACTTTTATATAAATTAAATTTTGATTGTTAAGTAAATCCATAAAATGAGTTTTTGATTATTTATATATCTTACATAGGTAATAGCCAAGTGCACTAATATGGCTCCTAATTCCTCTTTTTGCTATTTTGGTGCAGAATTTATTCCTCTCCCTCTGGTTGAGGCTCCTATTCCGCTTTATTATTTATAATATCAAAATATTGCTTTAGGGAATTTATGTCACTTGTTATTAGATACAAATAATTATCATTAGCATTATTTATAATATCAAAATCTTGCTTTAGGGAATTTATGTCACTTGTCATTAGATACAAAGAATTATAATTGTATTTCCTTTCTTCCACATATATACTTTATGTAATATTTTGGTGGGTTAGGATGGTTTTTCTACAACAATAGGAAAATATTAATCCTTATTTCTTGTAATAGATGCTATGATGAACTCATATAAGGGTATATTTTGGCCTTAATGTGTATAGATGAATTCATGGCTTCATCAATCACCTTCAGATTTGTATGATAAGTGCATGTCTAATATTGTTTTTAAACCTCTTATGCAAATTTCCAATAAATTTCATGGTTTACGTCATTAACTTTCATGGCCGATATTTGGAACTATGAAGTATATTCATCAAAAACTCATGTGGATTGTCTTAGTCTAGTAATATTGATATGGTGTTGTCTAAAAATATCATAACCAAGGTTATATCATTATCAACAATGTTTTGTAATGCAAAATACTTATTTATTTGAATCACCTAATTTAAGGCATCGATTTGATCGAACTTTCTTATTCTCACCTTTCGAACTTAAGACCATCCTAACACTTCAAAGTGAAATTGCTAAGCATATTGTTCTTTGGTTTTTTTGGGAGAATCTGATAAAATGTTATTTTTAGAATTTCTCAAACTTTTTTTGTTCTTTCTATTGCCACCTTCATTGATTCTTATAAGTTCCTACTTTGTCTTTGTTTTATAAATATTAATTTTTCGAAAACCTTTTAAACTATTCATGAAATGTTTTGTAAGATGGACTTTTACTCTCATATCTTTCAAATTTCTTCTTTGAGATTGTCAAAATTTGAATCTAGATTAACATGAAACTTATGTGTTTCTTTATGTCATTGGTCTAAGAAAAATTGGTTTCCCCCAGAGAAAGAGATTTATTCTCCATATTACTAAAATTTCAACCTAAAAAAATTATTTAAACTCTTTAATAATTCTAATCTCACTTTTTTTAAATTCTTGGATTATTATTTATGAGATCCTAATATTTCATCCCTTTTTATCTAGAGACATAGTGTATAAGTAATATTTATCTTAAATTTTCTTAACATATAGACATTTTAAAAATGTAATAATAATATTAAATATTCTTTTAAATATTATCTAATCTCATTTTCATTCAACTACACATAATTTTCAAATATATTTAATTTGATGAACTACATTACTTTGAAAAAGTTTTAAAACTAATAAAAACATTAATGTGTATTCCATATAATTGAAAAACCTTCGCATTTATAATTCTAACATTCCCTTTAAATAATTTTTTAAGTCTTTCCACTTGTATTCCATGTAAACATGTTTTTAAATTATCATTAAATTATTTTTATATATATATAAATAATATTTTTAAAAATTACATAAAACTAAATATTATTAAATTCAACAAATCACGTTATAGTCACTTTCAAAAATGTTATTCGTGTGTTATTTCAAACAATTAGATATACATTTTTTGGAAATCCATTCAAACAATTAGATATACATTTTTTGGGAAATCCATTATTTTCATTATAGTATTAATTCTATATTTTTTTTTCTACGATGCCTATGCCTATGCCTATTTTTATGGATAAGAAGTTGTTTTATCTTCGCTCATACAACTCCTATGCAATTTTGTGAGGGTTGAGGTTGATTATTTTGTATTCGTCAGATAAGGTCTATTTTGGTGACCATAAATTTAAAATGTGCAAGATGATACAAGCTAATCCGCCACATGGTTCCCACAAGATTGAGAAGCATCAAGATCAGTTCACCTATTTAATCATATAATGTAGAAAAAATTAATATAATGAAAATGAAGCATATGAGAATGATAACACTTTTCAAATAAAGTTATGTAGATTGATGAGATAAAACATAGTCTTGTTTAGAGAATAATTTAAGCAAAATCACATAAAAAATCATTTGTCGACGTGTTTTAAACCAACGAGTCTGATTCATCCTCAGGACAAGTTGAAGATCCAATATGAGCAATGCAATAAATAGGGACAGCAAGCCATTCCAACAGCTAAATTGACAGGGTTAGATTTGACCAGCCCCAAGGGGAGGGACCTAAATTTATTTAATTATTATATTTATCCATTTATTCAATATTATAATAATGTATATGTTTATTACTATCAATATGATTATTAATATCAATATAAATAATTTATTTAATATTTAAATGGTAATATTAATATTATTTTCTAATCAAGAACCTAATTTAATTACTATTTTCAATAATATATGTATTTATTTAATATATTATATATACCATAAAAATCATTAATAATAATATCAATATTACTCTTATATTGGGATGAGGAAAATAAAATGGTAAATAATATTATATATAATATAATTATAAATGTGATACATAATATTAAATATCTCCGCTTATTAATGTAAATATTATTATTACAATACCATTACCCTTATATGATACCAATAATAAATATTATCTATTTAAATAATAGAAATCTAATGGTTAATATTCCTATTATTTTTAATTTTAGAACTTAATTCAGTTATTATTTTATCAATATATTTGTTGACATATATTCCTTAATAACCTATGCAAACACATTTTCTATCATATTTACCTAATATATCATTAATATTTACCTTTCTATTAGGATAGGTATTACTTATTAGAATAAGATGGTAAATATTCTTTTTTAAAACTCGATCTTTTTTATTTTATTAATCTATTTATTTATTCTTTAACATGTAATTATCTTAAAAACTTTTTTATCATTCTTAATATTATTACTAATATCAATGTTTACCATTATATTAGGATGAGAATAATATATATAATTGAAATGGTAAATATTTCTCTTATCTATCCATTTAACTAAATTATTATTTATAATACTGTGAATAATATAAATATAGATATAATATTATATATTTCCACTATCAATGTGAATATTAAAATATTAATAAATTTATTTACCATTACCCCTATATAATAATATATAATTGCTAATTATAATTTATTTAATTACTAAGAATCTAATGGTTAATCTCATTATTATATACCCATTATTATTATTAAATCTAGAGCTTAATTCAATATATCTATTTAATTTCTATTCCTTAATCTTACTAAATCTTATTTATATATCTTTTCCTTAATATGTAAATTTTTTTTCCCTCAGCTAATTAGTATTTACCACTTTATTAGGATGAGTATTAGAATAAAATGGTAAATGTTCTTATTAATTTTTTTTAAAAACAATCTAGAACCTTATTAAATCGC